>JAUZSZ010243526.1:0-10847 GCA_034780575.1 Labeobarbus marequensis
CTCTCCTCGAGAGACCGGTCTCTTCCCCCGTGCATGCACGCTGGTGTCCTCGTGGGTCCAGGAAGGGAGCGTAGAGGAAAACCAGCCGCCGCCAGAGATGTGAGCCGTTGGACCTGCGAGTTCGGGAGATGTCGCACCCGTGACACGGCCGTCGGGCCAGGATGCCGGGCCGTGGAGTCCCCCAGGCGTGCCGCGGGCCCAGGAGAGCAGAGCCGCGATAGGAAGCCGCCGCCCCTCGCGCCCCCGGACCGGAGAGGGGAGCGCGTGCGGCCACCGGACTCCGCCCCTTCCCTGGACCCTTCCTTATCGAACACTGCCCCTCCTTCACGAACCCCGAGCATGGCGAGGACACCAGATCCCCTGTTATTTTGGACACTTTTTCCCCCTGGACACTTTATTTTGATTATTTTTGTTGAATAAAAGCCTCTCCGAGGCCTGACGCCACACCCACTGTGTCTGTCGTTTGCTCTTCCCGCCACAATGTATATTCCTCACAGGAAGAGTGAATGCAGCTACAAGTTATGTGTATGTTTTTCAATTCAATAACTGGACTGAAGCTCAGAGTTACTGCAGAGAACATCACACAGACCTCGTCAGTATCAGGAATGAGACTGAAAACTTCAAACTTCAGACATTATTTCGATATTATTCCTTGTTTTGGATTGGACTGTACAGAACCAGATCTTGGTCAGATCAGAGCAACTCTTCATTCAGTAACTGGAGGACAAGACAGCCAGATAATGCTGGAAACAGTGAATACTGCACTGCAGTGTCATTTAGTGACACTGGGAGATGGACAGATGAAAACTGCAACACTGCATTACCTTTCATTTGCTACAGTGGTGAGTACTTCTTTCAGACCCCAACAGAGTCTCACCACAAACATACAGTATACTCTCAGCTGACTATGATATTATGCGTGCATCTGTTAAGAAAAACTTGAGATTGACTTTGTTTTAGAAGTCATAGGTTTACCACTCTGTATGTAGAAAAACCAATAGCTTAATGTTTAAGTGTCAAGACTATTTGGCAGTTAAAGACCTTGTGTGCCAGAGAAGCATGTAGCCATCTTTAAAATTTTATCTTTTAACTTCCATTTTTGCGGTAGCTCTATAGCATCGCTGTTGAAGAGTAATTTGCTGGTGAAGTGAAAGTTATCATGTGCATTGTAATGTTCAATGCGGATGTCATAACAAATGTCAGTAGACTGGAAAGTTTTTAAAATGAGCCGTTTATTCAGAAATTCATATGACCTTGCATTCACACTGGCAAAATACAATCCAGAAGACAAGGGTTGGGGCTTCATAAGGTCTATAACAGACAGACCCGAATGCTGTGTCTTTAATTCAAGCAAAACATTTTGCTAATGAAAATCACAAAGATGGGAAAGAAAAACATATGGCCATTGTTATTTAGAAATTAAGTTATTTAACATTGATACATTCTTGTGCTTGTTTTTACACAGCGCTGCTACATATGATTTGTCTCACTTAATATAACTGGTTAATGAATAAAATCACAAGTATGCCACAGATGCTGTTGATAGGCTTGAACATGTACTGAACTTTTATCGTCACCCCTTTTTTTCTCACGTTGACAGCTCAGCATCAGCATCATCCCGTCAGTATCATTTTGTGAATGAGTCTAAGACTTGGACTAAAGCTCAAACAGAAATATTGATTTGTTAATGATATTTCTGCTCAACAGCAGAAATATCATTAACAAATCAATATCAACAGATCAATAGACAGAAAATATCTCACAGATAACAAATCACATTTCAGCTCCAGGAAGAATTTATCAGACAAGGACTTCCCAGCAACTTCACCATTCATTTGAGAAACTATCGTAAAACAAGTCCATGAGAGACAAAGGAGCACTCCAGGACATTAAAAATGGTTTGGGATTCATGTTTTATCAAACTTATTGAACATCTGCATTTTACATGTTCTTGCTACTAATAACTGAAATTATGCACTGTAAATTATATTACCTGAATAGTAATCACAATAATCACAATATAAGTCATTGTCACTGCAGACATTTCACCTAATTTTTTTCCTAAGTATTGAATTACACTTTGTGTCATCACATCTTAGCTGCAGTAAACTGATTAACTCTCAGTTATCAACTCTTACAGTTAAAAAGGTTTTCTTAACCTGCAACTGGTTTATTTTTTATTTGTATTTTTTCTGCAATGATTTGTTAATTCAGCCCAGTACAGTGGGATAGGCTCCAGCATATCCGTGACTCTACAGGACAAGTGATTTACAAAATGGATGGATGTATGGATGATTTGTTGATCTGTTTGTAAATTTATATGGTAATCCAAACATAATGATTAATCAACATTTTAGCACGAGGAATACA
Organism: Labeobarbus marequensis; assembly: GCA_034780575.1. Taxonomy (NCBI): domain Eukaryota; kingdom Metazoa; phylum Chordata; class Actinopteri; order Cypriniformes; family Cyprinidae; genus Labeobarbus; species Labeobarbus marequensis. The sequence continues at coordinate 2,371 of JAUZSZ010243526.1, forward strand.
ATTGTATTTGTCTACAGTACAGTGGAATGTTTCAGTACAACAACATACAGTGAAACAACCAGATAAAGGCAGATATCAGACATCACTTACAGATCATATGACACATATTCACAATAAATGGGTCTGGAGGAAGTGTATATGTGGGTGGCAGGAATAATATGCACTGTAAAAAATAAATAGTTGACAAAACGTTTAAAAATATTTAAGTCAACCTGATGCAGTATGACTTTTGAGTTCTCTCAACAATAGTTTTTTAGCTCTTCTCAGTAAAGATACTTTGTTTAGCCAGCCTAAACTTGTTTGTTCATGCAATGCTGATTGTCTTATTTTACTAATAGAAAAACTCTTGTCACATGCAGCAACTGAAACAACAATTACTGTCATTGAGGTAATTTATATTTTTCTGTTTTCTGGAAAAGCCTTTACATTTCAACAATATGAAATTCTTTATTCCGATAACTTTGACTAGTTGAGACGACATTTGGGGTAATTTTATTTGTCTGACAATGGGTTTTAAGTAGTTTCATGAAAGTAGCATTTTTTAGTATTTGAGACTCAAAATGTTTTGTAAACTGGAAAATATGCAGTTGCATTTTTTTACAGTATGCCTCAGTCATAAGTTTCCTTTAGTTTTTTAGAAATGTTGCACATCTGTTTCATGGACTATGTTGTTATGTAAATGTATTAATTTTAATCAATAATCAATTCTGTCTTTAGTTCTGAACCTATAAAGAGCACTGGTGTTGACCAACAAACAGTTTAGTTTAAAAAAAAAAAAGACAAACATCTAAACACCCTGTCACATATTCAATCAGGATAATTTTGTGACTGACACAGTGATTTACAATGGAGAGCAAGATAATATCTTGTGTGTGTGTAGAGGGATATGGTATGTAACAAGTTTTTCTTTTTATTTTATATTTTGAGTCAATGTAATTTGTATCTACTGTGAACACATTTGGTATTTATGTATTTTCAATATTGAAGCAAATTAACTCAAAAAGGTTGATTAGTACTGTATGCATTAAACACAGAATCAAACTGGAGTGAATGTACAACATTTATTTAACTATAGGAACCATAGCTGTGGGAACATATTTTATCTGGGTGCTGGGGGCGGGGTTTGATGTTGGGCGGGGCTTGAGGCGGGGTGGGGGTGGGGGGGTTGCTATGGTTGGGGATTTTAGACAAAATTCTAATATTAAACAGCCTAAACTCCTAGACATGGACATATAAATTAATGAAGACAGAGTTATATGAGAAAGAACATACACTGCGTGCATAATTATTAAGCACATTGATTTTCTGATATTTCCTTCCAAGTACATTTTAGTAGTTCCAAACCACATCAATCTTAATAACTACTATTAATTTTATATTTAATCATTTATGAGTGATATATAATTGTCCATGAAGGCTGGAAGTGAAAAACTCCTTATATGTAGGTGTGCGGTATTATTAGGCATGTTTTCTTTTACTGATAAAATAAGCCAAAAAGAGGTTTAACTCAGACTGAAATGTCAAAAATGATTAAATCCCCCTGAGAAATACTCAAAACTAATGCAATACAGAAATTGCAAAGTTAAGACATGACCACTAGACAGCAAAATGCTAACTGGGTCAGTGGGGTCAGAAAAGAGGTGGAGAAGAAAAGACACACGTTAACTACAAGAGAATTAAGAATTAATGTGAAGAATTAGGTGTAAAAGGAAATATTTAGTCTCCAGCACCACCATTTTCCAGAACTGCAACCTTCCTGGAATCTCCAGAATAACAAGGTGTCAGGTTCTCAGAGAACCTGTTCAGTACTGACAAGTTTTTTTTATTTTTAACTGATCATTGACAGGACTGAGATTGAAATTTACAAGCATGTAAAAGGTCAATGTAAAACACACAACAGTTGTTTTTTATTCTTGTTATAATAATAGTATAATTTTATAATTTGTATTGTTTTATACATAGTATCCCTCCCAACGCAATATAAATAAGTCATTTTGAGAACAACAACAACAATATTATTTACAGAGCTTGTCATAATGTATTTAGCTCAGAAATAACTCAAATAGAACAAATCACGTTTCAGCTCCAGGGAGACGTTATCAGATGAAGACTTTCCAGCAGCTTTGCAAATTTGATAAACTATCGTAAAACTGGTCTGTGAGAGGTTAGTACAGCATTCCTGCACATAAGCAAGTGATTTTAGGTTTCATGTTTCATCAAACTATCACTGAAATTCTGCATTTTGCGTGTTCTCTATGCAGAACTTGTAGAAGAGTTTATTAAGCAAAATATAAATTAATAAAAGTGTAACCAATGTGAATATAGCATTTATGTATCAAGCTATTCTACTATTATAAAATTGTATCTGCCTGCGTGTGTAGAGGCCTGCAGAAGAATGGAATGTGCAGACGTATGGTTTAAGGTAAAGCTGCACATCCTGTTTTGAGGAAGGGTCTCTTCCTTTAACGTAACATAAAGTGGGGCCTATTGTCTGCTCCAGGAAATAGATGGAGACATAGCCAAAAAAAGGTAAACAATAACGATATAGGAAATGTATTGAACACGCCTTAGGGGGAAAAACTGTATATAAGAGGGTGCAAACCCAAAGTCGAGAGATTCGCTGCAGGGTCTCTCAGGCTTCATTATTACTGATAATAAAGTCGATTTTTCTGGCATCAAAACCCAAGACTACAAGAGTGATTCTTCATAGGAAAGGCGGAAGCCACCACACTATAAACAGATTTTCAATGATGTTTAGGTCAGGAGACTGTGAGGGCCATGGCAAAACCTTCAGCTTGCGCCTCTTGAGGTAGTCCATCTTGGATTTTGAAGTGTGTTTAGGATCATTATCTATTTGTAGAAGCCATCCTCTTTTCAACTTCAACAATTTACAGATGGTGTTATGTTTGCTTCCATATTTGCTGGAATTTAATTGAATCCATTCTTCCTTCTACCTGTGAAATGTTCCCCGTGCCACTGGCTGCAATACAACCCCAAAGCATGATGGATCCACCCCCATGCTTAACAGCTGAACTGGTGTTCTTTTCATTAAATTCTGTGCCCTCTGTTCTCCAAACATACCTTCGCTCATTGCGGTCAAAGAGTTCTGTTTTAACCTTATCAGTCCACAGGACTTTTTTACAAAATGCATCAGGCTTGTGTAAATGTTCTTTTGCAAAATTCCGATGCTGAATTTTGTGGTGTGGATGCCGGAGAGGTTTTCTTCTGATGACTCTTCCATGAAGGCCATATTTGTGCAGGTGTCGCTGAACAGCTGAACAGTGTACCACAACTCCAGAGTCTGAAAAAACTTCCTGGAGGTCTTTTGCAGTCAAACAAGGGTTCTGACTTGCTTTTCTAGCAATCCTATGAGCAGTTTTCTCTGATATTTTTCTTGGTCTTCCAGACCTTATCTTGACCTCCACTGTTCCTGTTAACTGCCATTTCTCAATTACATTCTGAACTGAGGAAATCAGTATCTGAAAACGCTTTGCTATCTTCTTATAGCCTTCTTCTGCTTTGTGGGTGTCAAACATTTTCATTTTCAGAGTGGTAGGAAACTGCTTAGAGGAACCCATGGCTGCTGATTGTTGGGACAAGGTTAGAGGAGTCTGAGTAATTATAAAGCTTTGAAATTTGCATCACCTGGCCTTGAACAGGCCATGAGCCTAACAGGCTAATTAAGGTCTGATACCTTGGTCAAAGTTACCTGAGAGCCAGAGGTCGCGTTAATCAAAAATTTTCCGTCATTTACGGATTTTTACCCACCCCTGACATATTTTGTTGTTTATGCAGGGTGTGGTGTTGAACATGAAAAGTGACGCAGTCTCTGTTCATCTGTTGTCTTCATAGGCTAAATAAATAAATGCATATGCTCGTCAAATAGGTTCATTATTCAAAATGAAAATGTGAACAAAATAAATAATAATGAAATAAAATAAAATACCTCAGGAAATTAATTCCAGGCAGCAAATATTGGCCCTTAATGGAAAAGTTCATTTCTGATCAGAGTAATAAATATCATCTGTATTGTATTTAGTCTGACCTCTGCTCATCTCAAGGTTGTATTTGTTTTCCAGTCCCTCCAGAGAAACTGCAATAAGAAACTGCTGGAACATGGTATCTTTCGGTTGGGTACAAACATACACAGTGATAGCCATGAATGCAGTCGCATATTTCCGAGGTACTTAAGCACTGTACATTCACATACAAGTCACACACCTGACATTTCTGGAAGAACTCATCATTGATCACAACATCATACACAGTACAGCTTTGTGAGCCTGGCAAACATAAGAATATCTTAAATGCACTTCAAGAATATTTGAATCTACTTACTTATCATATATGAAAATCCTTATATGGTTTGTGTCCTTATCATTATAGTCATTTATATGGTTTGTGTCAACCAGATTAGACTTGCACTGAAACAATATATTTCTATGGAGGACAAGAAATGACTTAAGTATAAATAAATAAATAAATAAATAAATAAATAAATGCAGAAATGAATAAATAAATGTAGAAATACATAAATGAATAAATAAATAAATAAATAAATAAATGAAGAAATAAATATTTAACTAAATGCTGAAATAAATGTTGAAATGAATAAATGTTGAAATACATGAATAAATAAATAAATACTGAAATAAATAAAAAAATAAATAAATGAAGAAATAAATAATTAATTAAATGCTGAAATAAAAAAATAAACAAAAAAATAAATAAATAAATAAGCATGCTGGCCTTTCCGTGATGACATGCAGCTTCGAGAAAGCGTTCCGTTCTCATGATATTTAATACTAATCAGCAAATAAGAAAACAATACAGTGATTATTAATGCGGAGTTGCATTCCAGATCCACCCACCGCACTGCAGATCCGAGAGAGTCCGTGAGTCATCAGTCTCATAAAACACACACTTACACAACAAGAAACACAGTTCAGCATGTCACTCTATTTCAGTCAGGCTTTACTTGCATAACTGAGGTGAAATGTACTGGATACTATAGTAAAATCACTAATGCAGGACACCCATGGTAGCAGTATCATGGTTTAATACCAGTTTTGTAATGATGCCAAAACATTCCACTTGTGTTTTTGTGCCATACAAGCAGTTTCACAATCAAGATTCTTCAGACGACAGTGAGAGAAAAACTCTTGTTTAACCCTTAAACACTCTCAACATGAAACTTCTAGTGTTTGCTTGTTTTTCCCTGTCGAAAGTATATCATGAATTTGAACAGAAATACAAAATCAAGAAAATCCGTAGTCAAAACGTGTCTGGATACAGATTTTAATATAAAAAATGTAAATAAATAAATAAATAAATAATAGCAGTATAAACAAATAAATCCCCCCCACCACACAAAATAAAATAAATATAGTAAATAAATAAATAAATAAATAAATAAATACATGTACTTAAGAAACCTCCCTCCCCACAATAAAATACATATAGTAAGTAAATCAGTCCCCCAACAAAATAAATTTACTAAATAAAATAAATCCCCCCATAAAAATCAATGCACTAGATGCACTGAGATCCTGCAGCATCTGAATGCAGATAGACATTTGCTCTGATAAATCCCAGACACATCTGTACTGTAAGTGTGACACCTGTACAAACACTCTGGGTCGCATCAGGTGTTTCTGGCTCATTAGATCACATGGCTTTAAAATGTCACACTGAACGATGCATTTGAGACGCAGCTAATGCATAAATGCTGCTTCATTAATGTTTCACAGACTTAAATAACACATCCAGCACAGTCTGAGCTAATGCAACTTATGCTGTATGATGTGTGAAATTAATGGCCCATTTAACAGTGTGCTGTGTGTGAGTCAGAGAGAGACAGAGAGAGAGCAGAGTGTGTTACACAGCGAGAGCGAAGGAAAAGCAATAAGGCATGTTGTTTCTACTGATAACAATAGCACTGACAGACTTCACATTTTTCAGGTCGAACGTTGCAAAGGTTTTCCCAGAAATCCCGAAACAGGTGTCCAGGGTTATAATAGATAACTAAAACGGAAACAATAACAACAACAACAATAATAATAATAATAATAATAATAATAATTTTGCATTTATTTTAAGTGCTAAAATAACTAAAACAAAACTAAATAAAATAACTGAAATAAAAATGTAAACAAATTGTAAATTTAAATTGCAAAAACAAATGAATAAAAATGACAAAAACAACAAAATTACTAACCTTTAACTTGATTTAGCACATCAAGTTAAATATTTAGTTTAACTTTTTGCTAAAACTAAAAAAAATAAAATAAAAAATGTAAAAAAATAAAAATTAAAAAATGTTAAAAAATTAAAAACATGTTAAAAAATGTAATTAAAGAAAATAAAACATTTAAAATATGTAACATAAAAAAATTATAAAAATGACAAAAACACAACATTACTAAAACTTTAACATTAAATTTGAAAATATAAAAAGAAAAATAATTCAAAAATTAGAAAAAAATTGAAAATCACAAAAACATTAAATTACTGACACTTTATTTAGGAAGGTAAACATTTAGTTGAACATGATTTGCTAAAATAATTAAAAATACATTTTAAAAACATTAAATTAAAAAAATCAAACTTAAATTGTTTAAAATATTTAAAAAACAAAACTAATAAAAATGACAAAATCAACAAAATCATTAAAACTTTACAATTAAAATGAAAACAGATTATATAAGAATAAAAACTAAAATAACACTGAAATAGTTTCTCTTTTGATGTATGTCTAGGGGTAAAACTTCTTTTCATTTTCAGCTTTTGTTTCAGCTTTTAGTTGCTCAGCAGCCTTTGTTTTTCCATCAGCAAAGCTTTAGCGAGCTGCATTCTGAAGTGGGTTCTGACGTACATGGAGGTCATTCTCTTTTTATGGATGTGAAATGAGTCTAAAACATATTTGTTATTCTCGCCTGGTTCCTGGCGGGCCGTCCTGGGACGTGTTTCTCATATGTTCTGAGCTCTGCAATCAACGTAGCTTAAAGGCGCTTTAATTAAACTGGAGCACAAAGTATCTTGACATCTGGCCTGAAATCTAACGCAACATTCGTTACATTTACTGGCAATCAGTTTCTAACGTACAGCAGCGTGTCTGTGTCCTTAAGCCACCGTTAAATGAGATCAAACACACTCTCTCTCTCACACACACACACACAGCAAACAGAAGAGCGGCCCACATTCCCACGTCTCATTTTCTGAACAAATAAAACCATATGGCTGATGAAAATGTGTAAATGCATTTAATGCAGATTTCATTTTTATCCCAGCAATAGCAAACACTACTTTAAAGTACCACAGATTTCTATTGATATGACTATGCTAATCATTCAATATTACAGTGTGTAAACTCTATTTCAATATATACCAGTATTTTTGTATTATTTTTAATATATTACAGTTCATGTTTGCATATTACAGCTTACAGTACATTTTACAGTTAATGTTTGGAATTTGATTTTATTTTTATACTTGCTGTTTTTAATTTTAGTACAAATGTAATTTTTAGTTATTTCAGATAACAAACTTTTGTGATTTTTATTTGATTTTTGTCATCTTTATTTTATTATTTTATTTTTATTATATATTTTTTAAGTTTTTATTTTAGTTATTAAATTAAATTAAAATGAGAAATGGCTAAAACAAACGCCCGCAGTTAACATTCAGTTAGCACTTATTTCAAGTAACTTTTTTATGTTTTTAGTTTTAGTTAACTATAATAAACCTACATATATTACTACATTTTATGAGCTACATCTTATGAAATTTTCAGAAATTGTAATCATATTCTTATTAATATTTCATAATTTCCCATGCATTGTTCTGAATGGTGTTTGTGTCAAAAAGACATGATTTGACCTGTGAACGTCTTGTTCCTGCATGTGAGATCTGGATCCGCTTCTGCATCCTCTCCGCCGCTCAGTCTAACTCAAAGAAACTAACTTTTAAGACTAGTCTAAGCCATCTAAGCAACCAGCCACAGAAAACAACAACTAAAGTTTGCATGAAATGAAAATTCACCATCTAATTTCTAAATGCATGTTAGTGATCTCATTGCAAAAAAATTAATTCATGTTTTTTTTAATGAATCCATGTCCACATCTCAAATTTCAGTTAACCTTTGAATAGAACATTACGAAAACTAAAATTAAAATGAAAATAAATATAAAAAATGTAATGAGCATTAAAAACATTTTTATAACATGAAGTAAAATATTTGTAAAAATTAAACAATTTTTTTTCATTTTAAAGTTAAAATATTAAAATAATAATAATAATAAATATATATTTTTTATTTTTTTCTTCCTTAAAGTATTAATTAATTAATCTAATTAATTAATTAATTTCATTCATTCATTCATTCCTTAAATTGCAAGAACCAAAACAAACAAACAAACAAACAAACAAAAACTCCTGATAATTTTATATGGGTCAGAGATGGTGTAAATAATTACTAT
>JAUZSZ010246137.1:0-10829 GCA_034780575.1 Labeobarbus marequensis
AATTTTCTGCTTACCTGCTGGTTATTAATAAACCTGTACTATTAACCATCGTTCTGTCTCCGAGCTCTTCTGTAACAGAAGACCGGACCAAATACCGACTACCAGCAGCATGAGCACTACCGATCCATTCCAGGAACTGGTGGAAATTATGAGGAGAGCATTGTCATCAGCCCCTCCATCAGTTTCCACCGCTACCGGCGGCGCTTCCTCGGCGCCGACTTCCAGTCCCATGGCCAGACCAGCGCCCTACGCAGGCTCGGCGGAGGAATGCAACGGATTTCTCTTACAATGTTCACTCACCTTTGAGATGCAAGCCTCGCAATTCCCTACCGAGAAATCCAAGATCGCTTATATCATCTCCCATCTCCAAGGAAGGGCATTACAATGGGCGGAAACAATCTTTGCTCAGGGCAGCTCGGTAACTCAATCATCTCAAAATTTCATGCACCACTTTAGAGAGGTATTTGGAAAACCCGCTTTGGACACCTCTATAAGTGACCAATTATACAGTTTCCGTCAAGACTCGCTACCCATTAAAGATTATGCTCTACAGTTCAGAACCCTTGCTGCAGCCAGCGGTTGGAATGAACGAGCCCTCCTAACCGCTTACCGCCAAGGTCTAGAGCCTAATCTTCGTTTGCAACTAGCTGCATTTGACGACTCTTTGGGGTTGGAAAGCCTCATTCAACACTCAATTCGATGCTCTACCCGTATGCACGCCTGCTTCTCTGAATTGTCCACAGTAACCCGCCGAAACTCATTCCTGCAGCGATCGATTGACCATAACCCACCTGAATCAGTGCAAGAACCCATGCAACTAGATAATTCTCGTCTATCCAGTCAAGAAAGATCAAGACGATATTCACTCGGGTTATGCCTATATTGTGGTGAAAGTGGTCATCTGCGTGCTTCCTGTCCAGTAAGACCTCCACGCCTCCCGGTGAGTGCTATCCACTATGAAGTGCCTAATATTAAACCACTTACCACAGAAATACTTCTTATTGGATCTAAATTCTCTCTTCCAGTTCTTGCCCTCGTCGACTCAGGCTCAGCGGGAAACTTCATCTCGGGCGACCTCTATCGTCAGCTCAAACTCCCATCAACGGCCACCCCGAGGAGCTACCAGATCCAATCAGTAACGGGCACTTCCATCAGCCGTAGGTGTGTGGATAGACTCTCAGGTCCTGTACGTATGAGGGTGGGTCTTTTACATGAAGAGGAAATCAAATTGCTGGTACTGGAGGGCTCCACGGCGGATATCATCCTTGGCCGCCCCTGGCTGGTTCAACACCAACCCATTATTTCCTGGAGGAATGGTGAAATATTAAAGTGGAGTGAGCAGTGTTTCCCTGACTGTTTCCCAAGAATTCCCAGACCTTCACGATCCATACCACTCAATACCACCTCTATTGAAAGCCCTCCTGACAAACAATCCATTGATATTCCCGCCTGCTACAGTCAGTTCCAAGATGTGTTCTGTCCCCAAAAGGCCTCCCAACTACCTCCTCACCGACCCTGGGACTGCGCAATCGATCTCCTACCGGGTGAGCCAGTACCCCGTGGTAAGATATATCCACTATCCATTCCCGAGCAGAAGGCCATGGAGGAGTATATTGAGGAGGCTCTCAAGCAAGGTTACATTCGTCCTTCTACGTCCCCTGCTTCTTCCAGTTTCTTCTTTGTGGCCAAGAAGGATGGTGGATTAAGGCCTTGCATCGATTATCGAGCGCTCAACAAGATCACGGTAAAGTTCCGTTACCCTCTTCCCCTCGTTCCATCCGCATTAGAACATCTTCGCGGTGCCACTGTGTTCACCAAGTTGGACCTCCGCAGCGCTTACAACCTCATCCGGATACGTGAGGGGGACGAGTGGAAGACCGCCTTTGTAACACCTACCGGCCACTACGAATACCTGGTCATGCCCTATGGACTTGTCAACGCCCCCTCCGTATTCCAGGACTTCATGCACGAGGTACTCCGGGATTTCCTACACAAGTTTGTGTTAGTATATATTGATGACATCCTCATATACTCCCGGAGCCTGGCCGAACATCGCCGTCACGTTGCGGAGGTCCTGCAACGCCTGAGGGAGTATCAGCTCTACCTGAAAGCCGAAAAGTGCTCCTTCCATCTTCCCTCAGTGCAGTTCCTTGGATATAACATCAGCAGCAGTGGTATCCAGATGGACGAGGGGAAGGTAAAGGCAATCAGAGAATGGCCCACTCCTGACTCCATCAAGGGACTCCAACGTTCCCTGGGGTTCGCCAACTTCTACCGCCGTTTCATCCAGAACTACAGCACAATCACTAGTCCATTAACCAACCTACTCCGTGACAAGCCCAAGGTCCTACGTTGGACACCAGAGGCCACTCAGGCCTTCCAAGTTCCTGAAGGATGCATTCACCCAAGCGCCTGTCCTGGTTCACCCCGACCCCAGGAAACCGTTCGTTGTAGAAGTCGACGCGTCCACTTCAGGAGTTGGAGCCGTTCTCTCCCAGCAGCAGGGGACACCAGCAAAACTCCACCCATGTGCCTTCTTCTCCTGCAAGCTCAGCCCGGCAGAAAGGAACTACGACATCGGCAACAGCGAGCTTCTTGCCATCAAGCTAGCCCAAGAGGAGTGGAGGCATTGGCTGGAGGGTGCACAACACCCCTTTACTGTCCTAACTGACCACAAGAACTTGCAGTATCTCCGGGAAGCTAAGAGATTAAATCCCTGCCAGGCCTGATGGGCTCTCTTCTTCACGCGTTTCAATTTTACCATCTCCTACCGACCCGTCTCCAAAAACATCAAGGCTGATGCCCTTTCCCGACTCTTTGATTCCCAAGAAGAGAACATAGAAGAACCGGAGCCTGTGATCCCCAAGAAGTTGTTTGTCAACCCTATCCAGTGGGATTCTAATCCCAACACCTCCTCCAATGCCTCCACGAATGCTCCGCTGGGCTGTCCCCCAGGTTTACAATATATTCCCAGGTCACAGCGCACACAGCTCATTCACTCCGTGCACTCCTCTCTGGGCACTGGCATCCCAGGGGCCAACAATACCCTCTCGCTGCAAAAAGATCGCTTCTGGTGGCCTAATATGGCAGAGGATGTTCAGAGGTTTGTTCGAGGATGTGCGGACTGCGCCATGGCCAAAAACCCTCGACACCTACCTGCAGGCAAGCTACTTCCTCTGCCCGTTCCTAACCGCCCCTGGTCACATCTAGGAGTTCGCGTCGTCACCGACTTACCCCTTCGGATGGAAATACCTGCATCTTTGTGGTGGTCGATCGCTTCTCCAAAGCATGCCGTCTTCTCCCTCTCAAAGGTTTGCCCACCGCTATGGAGACGGCGGAGTTAATGTTTAACCATGTGTTCTGTTACTTCGGCATCCCAGAAGACATCGTGTCTGACAGAGGACCCCAGTTCATTTCGAGAGTGTGGAAGGCCTTCTTCAAACTCCTAGATGTGACCATCAGCCTATCCTCTGGTTACCATCCCCAGATGAACGGGCAGACAGAAAGGAAGATACAAGAGGTATCCCGTTTCCTTCGAACTTTTTGCCATATCCACCAGAACTCCTGGAACCAGTTTTTCTACCCTGCAGGAAATTGAGTCCCAGATTTTTTGGCCCCTTTCCTATAGTGAGACAAATCAATCCCATCACTTACCAGCTCAAACTCCCTTCACAATACAAGATTCACCCAACGTTCCACGTCTCCCTGCTGAAACCATTGCACTCTCCTGTTCCTTCCTCCACAGAGCCTGGCCCTGCAGTGGATCCCCCTCTCCCGTTGATCCTCGAGGATGGAACCGTCTATCAGGTGAAGGAAATATTGGACTCCCGACGCCGAGGCGGTCGATTGGAATACCTCGTTGACTGGGAGGGGTACAGTCCAGAGGAGAGGTCATGGGTGCCTAGAGTCGATGTTGTTAATCCGGCTCTTCTTGCTGAGTTCCATTCCAATCACCCGGAACGACCTGCACCCAGAGGAAGGGGCAGACCGCCACGGCGTCGGGGTCCTCGGCCCTCGGGAGAGGGCCGTGGAGAGGGGGGTAATGTCACAGACATGCCAGGCTCTGCCACCTGCCAATCACTGCGCACTGCCTCACCTGAGTATTGATCACGAACACCTGCTCCTCATCACATCCCTCATCACCACGCACTATAAAGACACACACCGCCAAACACTCAATGTCCAGTCTCGTTGATGCGAAGAGGACTACTAGCGCTACCCCAAGCCTAGCTCTGCATTCTGTCTGTGAATACAAACCTGTTCTCCTACTTACCTTTGTGTGTGCTCCTAGGATCCCTCGTCAGCCTGCTCCTGTGTTCTCCCGAGTGCCAGCTCCAAGTCTGTGGTATGTGTCTTCACTGCTCAGCTCATTCCTCCATACTCCTGTAAGGCAAGAAAAGAAGATTTACTCTCCAACTTGCCCCGTTGATTATTCCCAGTCAAGTACTCACCTGCACGCTACCGTTTCTGCTTACCTGCTGGTTCCTCAATAAACCTTACCATTAACCATCGTTTTGTCTCCGTCCACTTCTGTAACATAGTTTTTATTAATATTTTGAATGAGTTTTTATTCATTTTAATTTTGGTTAAAATTTTAGGTTTTTAATTTTCTTATGTGTTTTTATCTTAGTACTTTAACACAAACGGAACAAAATGAGAGATGTTGTCTTGGCACCTAGCTGAAAAAAAAGTCTACTTCATGTTAATATTTATTTTAATTGCTTTTTTTTTTAGTTAATGATAATATTGCTGTTCCAGCCCTACTAAAACACAATTTTACCAGCAAATCTAGGACTTCAGGATCACTAGTAGATACCTGTAATGGAGTGACAGGCATGCCGATCCATATACAAGCTTTTTATTAAAGGACGTGGTCAAAAACCCAGGCAGGGTCAAAACAACAGCAAACCAATATGGCACAGGCAAGACATAAGAGCAGTCCAGTGAACAGATGGGGTCGATTGGTTCAAATGTAATCAAGGAAGCAAAACAAAGAGAGAGAATCCTGGTACACGATAATAGTCCAGGCAGGGGCAAACAGTGTCTAAATGACAAGACAAGAGAGAGATCCAAGGAGGCTATAAATTTCAGGGCAGGCAAAGATCAGACAAGAAACGAGATACACTAAGTTGTAAAACAAAGTAACTAAGATCAAGACACAAATGGCTCAGGTAATAAGCAGGAATTAACTAGATTTAGACTCAGAAAACTCGGAAAGGCCATGGCGTCCACATTCATTAAGAGTCCAATCAACTCAGTCTCTTATGATTCCACAGTATCTCAGAAAGCTTGCCTTGCTCACGTTCACTGTATAGTCTCCATTTGCAATGATTTGCAACTTTATTCTGAAGGCTAAAATTCACTTCCTTGATACTCCAACAATGGCAAAACAAAGAACTTCCAGAGACAGACTGATGACTCTCTGGTGCACCGTTTCTTCAATTGCAAAGACTGAGATTTCAGTTAGCGCTGTATTTGCTCTGACACAAACAATGGCAGCACATAATATATTCCAGTTGCAGACACTGACAGGGAACCTTTAATCCCTCAGGCCAAGTAAATCGCCGACACAATCAAATTTTCATCGCGAAAAACAACAAACACGGCCATTTGTTCTTCCAAGCAACTCTCTCTTGTTCAAGCCCACTGCCATCTCTTTTCAACTTTCTGAACGGTTACGTCATCACTTCTGGTATCCCCGCCCGGACTAATATAACTGCCATATTAGTTGGGGCAAATGTTATCTTGTCACACTCCCTTCCCCTTCAAAAAGCCGACCTAATAAGGGAGGGATTTTAAAAACCTTCAGCTTTCCCTTTTTTATCCTTTTTTATGATGGTATCCTCAAATCCAAGAAACTCAACTGTATCACTCTCCTCATTAAAGATTTTAAGTACACAACGGTACTGTTGTTGTTCTAATTCCTTAGCAGAGGAATAGCAAGGTTTGAGTCTGGAAACATGGGCCACCCTTAAATCTTCTCCTGTGTTCTCCATCACAATTTTATAATTAAGAGGCCCCACATGTTGTACCACACAATATGGTCCTTGCCACCTAGGAGCCAATTTTGCTGAAAATAATTTCTCAGCCTTTGAGTAAGGATGGGAACGCAACCAGACCTTATCTTCATATTGCACTATTTTTATCATAATTTCTTTTTTGTCTTTGACGGGCAACCTTAAGTTTTTTTTCTCCACATATTCTTTCGTTTGCTTCAACTCAGATGTTTTGTTGTAACAAGAATCATCAGGAGAAATATCTCTAGGATACAGCAACACCTCCATTGGCCCTCTGAGAGAACGACCAATGTTTAACTCAGCAGGAGTCACACCAATGGATTCAATTACAGCCGAGTTGAGAGCAAATCTGAAATCTGATAAATGCTTGTCCCATTGTTTTTGTTGCTTCCCAACATAAGAAGCCATCAGAGTCTTAAGGGTCCTATTTATTCTCTCCGTTAAATTTGTCTGGGGGTGATATGCCATCGTTAATCTCTGAGTAATACCCCACTCCTGACAGATTCCTTGTAACACTGAAGAGACGAACTGGGGACCACGATCTGAAAGAAGATAATTTGGCACACCCCATCTTGTAAGCATTTCATTGATCTTTACTTTGGAAATAATCTCAGCTGTAGCTTTTCTCAAACCAAATAGTTCCACCCACTGGGAGTAATAGTCTACAAAGACTAACAGATATACGTTTCCGGAAGAACTCCGTGGAAAAGAACCCATTAGATCTACACCTAACATTTCCCATGGTTGGTGAACTACAGTTTGTTGCAATTTTCCAGAGGGACGCCGATTCTCAGGCTTATAACACTGACAGATCTGACAATTCCGTATGAATTCTTTAACATCCATGCTAAGATTAGGCCAATAGGCCAAAGCTTGTATCCTCTTGTAGGTCTTAAATTGACCAAAGTGCCCCGCCAAAGGGGAACTTTGAAGGAATGCCTGTCGAAGATTCTTGGGTACATATACCTGATAGAGTGTTTTGTGAACAGTCTGTACAACTCTGAAGACTTTGTCCTCCAAAATAGTAAATTTTGAAGTAGAACTAATGTTAATGTTAGTTTCAAATATCCTTTGATAGTATGATTTTATCTTCACATCCTCTTGCTGAGATTTCCAAATTAAATGATCTGTGAATGGCAACTCCACTTTCCCGTCTGGTAATTCAGATAACAGAGTGGAACGAGTAAGGGCAGGAGTATTATTGTCATCCAATGGAGCTCTTGACAGTGCATCAGGAATGATGTTATATTTTCCCTTTCTGTACTCAACATTGAAAGTAAATTCTTGAAGCCGCAAAGGCCAGCGAATGAGTCGAGTATTAGGTTTTTTGTGTTAAAAACCCAAACTAAGGATGAATGATCGGTAACCACAGTAAAGAATCTCCCCTCTAAATAATACCTCCATTTTTCCAAGGCCCATACTACAGCCAAACATTCCTTTTCAGTGGTAGAGTAGTTTCTCTCTGTGGCATTCAAAGTGCGGCTTGCAAAAGCAAGAACTTCTTCCATCCCTAATCCTGTTCGTTGCACTAGAACAGCTCCAAGGCCCACTTCACTGGCATCTGTATAAACCACAAAATGCAAATGGAAATGTGGATGTCAGGTATAGGAGGTTCTACTAGAAGCTGTTTTAAAGCTTCAAAGGACAACTGACATTGGGTAGACCATATAAATTTAGTACCTTTTCTCTTCAAAGAATTTAAAGGTTCTGCCAACTGAGAGAAATGTGGTACAAATCGATAGTACCAACCAGCCATTCCCAAAAATCTCTGAACTTCTTTCACATTTCTTGGTACCGGAAAGTTCTGAACTGCTTTTGTTTTTTCAGGATCCACTCCAATATCTTCAGCCGACACCACATGACCAAGAAACTTCAAAGACGTACTGAAGAAGTGGGTTTTTTTCATGTTGACTGTTAGATGGGCTTCTCTCAATTTATTCAGAACTGCCTGAATATCCTGGAAATGCTGCTGCCAAGATGATGAATAGATGATTATATTATCCAAGTAAACAAAGCACACAGAGCTCTGCCACGAGCTGCCAAGGCCCGACCCTGTTTAACTTCTGAGATCAGACGAGATTGTGCACACGCAGGGTGGTATGGCCATAAGCCAGGGCTGCCTCAAAGAGCGGGCTATTTAAAGATCAACCACCCTAAAGGCCAGAGTATGAGATAAGAAGTGATGAAAACCCAAAAGCTTACAGCACCTGGTATTTCCAGGTGGTCTTCCATCCAGGTACTAACTAGGCCCAACTCTGGTTAGCTTCCGAGATCAGTTGAGATCGGGCGCAGGCAGGGTGGTATGGCCGTAAGTGAGGTCTGTCAGAAAGAGCGGGCTATTTAAAGATAAGCCACCCTAAAGGCCAGTGTATGAGATAAGTAGTGATGAAAACCCAAAAGCTTACAGCACCTGGTATTCCCAGACGGTCTCCCATCCAAGTACTAACAAGGCCCGACCCTGTTTAACTTCTGAGATCAGGCGAGATCGGGCGCAGGCATTTTTTAAAATTTTTTTTTATTAAAAATCAAAAAGAACGTTACAATAGAATAAAATACAATAACATTTTCCACTTGAAATCACACTGTTAATTTCTCTTCTAGACAGTTTTTACCAAATTAAAACCTCCATTGTATTCATTCCTGTACAAACAAAATGTTTACCCATCTTTCCTCAATCTTCTTACAGAACCATCAAACATCGATACAATAATGCATTCAAATACAGTTTTAACATTCCACATCAGTTTTTACAACTTCACTTCTAATCCATTCACTGTATGTTTAATAAAAGGGTTATTTTTCCCTATCAATTTATGAAATAACTGCATCTTCCCTTCCCTGTTAAAATACTCCTCCAATGTCTTTATATACTCTTCAATTTTCCTTTTAAAATGTTTCCACAAATCCAATTTTCTATTTTCCCCTCTAACCAAATTCCTTCTACTCCATATTACATATCTTGCCACAGATAAAAATTATTTGTCACACTCTGCTTTTCAGATTCTTTGTTAACTCCAAATAAAAAAACACAATTCCATCTCTGCTCATTCTCAATTTCATCCTCTTTGTCCCCCAGCAATTTTTACCACATTTTTCATTTTCAATTTAAAAACCTGTAATTCTGTACATAACAGAAACATATGTAAAATTCCTTCCTCCTTTGTTAAACAAACTTTACACACAGCATTTTCAGTTAATCCCATTTTATGCAGTTTTAGTTCTGAGAAAATTATATTATGTCTAATACAAAAGTCCAAGTTCTCCATTTTTGCATCCATATACCATTTCCTCAAATTGTTCCATAATATTCTCTTATCCAAATCCTTGAACACTTTCCCCCAAAATTTTAACCCTGCAGGCGCTTTAAAAACTAAATTTCTAAAATACACATAAAACTCTTTCACCAAACACTGATCAAAAGAAAACTCTTCCCCTTTCTATTTTATAAACACCTTCATTTTCTCCCCTTCATTCACCTTATCTTCCTCAATTTTCTTTATCCATTGTTCAGGGATTGCTTCTTTCACCTGTTCATATTGGTTTTCTAAACTTTTCACATTTATTTCCTCTTCAACCTCTTTCATGGCAAAAATCCTTCTTTTACCTCATATAAAATATCTTTCACTCTCTTAAAACCAGCATAAATCCATTGTTTAAAATACAATTCTTTCCCTTTATATAAAACATCATTTAAAAACAATGGTTGATTTAGAATCTCTTCTCTCCTCTCCGGCTTTATAGAAACATTTATTTTGAATTCCCCCCATGCTTCCAAGACTTCTATATAAAATTCTGGGATTCTAATCATCAAGTTTTGCTTCAGTTTCATCCATAAAATATCCGATCCAATATTCATATTTCCACATTTGTTTAAAAACATCTTCATAATCTTTTTCCATTGCACCTGATGTTCTTCATTTAAAAACCTTCTCACGGTTTTAACTCTAAAACTCTTTTTCTTTAATTCTGGATCTTGTAATCCCAATCCCCCTTCTTTCACATCCCCTATTATTGTTTCATATGCAATCTTTGATGGTTTAGAATCCCATAGAAATTTTAAAACGGCTGCTTTTATCCTTTTACTTATCCACATTGGCATCGGTGTAACTCCTAACACATACCACATTTTTGATAACATTAAGGCATTCAGTACCAACACCTTTCCTTTTAATGTTAGCCCTCTCTGTTTCCAAAAGTTTAAAACTCTCTCCATCCTCCCTATCACTTCATCCCACATCAGATCCCTCATCACTCTTTCATTTTTTCCAATTCTCACTCCTAACACCTTTAAATTTTCTTCTTTTTTAAAAGGAAATACATTTTGAATGTTCTCCCCCTCCCCTATGTTCATATACCTTGTTTTCTGTATGTTGATTTTTGCCCCCGATCCGTTGCAATACCTTTCTAATATTTCCATTGCTTTTTTAACATTTTTGACATCCTTCACTATTAATGTTGTGTCGTCTGCATATTGATATATTTTTTGTAATTCTTCATTTTCTCCTAATTCCACTCTAATTTCTTTTTCTTCCATTATTGCTAAACCCAAAGATTCTGCTACCAGACTATACAACTGTGCTGACAAAGGGCATCCTTGTTTTATTGACCTTAAAACACTAAAAGCATCTGTTAAAAACCCATTATATTTTATTTGGCGTTTTGTCCCTTTATATATAATTTTCAACCATTTTATAAAATTCTTCCCAAAATCAAACTTTTCTAGAATTGCAAATAAAAATTCATGTTCTACTCTGTCGAATGCTTTTTCTAGATCTAAACTTATAACATATCCACTTTTTCTTTCTTCCAACA
>JAUZSZ010248237.1:0-10817 GCA_034780575.1 Labeobarbus marequensis
GATGCTAAAGTCTGATTTTGTGGTGGCTGTGTTTTAAAATTGAATTATTATAATCTTAATTCAAGTGATGAAGGATTTTGAACGTGATATTAATCAGTGTTGAGAACTGCTGTAAATGTTAAATGTTTGAAAATGATTCATAGTTGAAAACATTTGTTAGAAATTTAGAAAAGTAATCAAATGTAATCAGTTACATTACTTTATTAAAGTAATTGAAACTACTTATTACACTACTTATTACATTTTAAACAGAGTAATCTGTAACCAATTACATTTCCAAAGTAACTTTCCCAACACTAGTTACTGTGTGTTATTGCACTGGTTTGGGTGGTTTATGGGGACCAGTTTTGGGCTTGTTACTCAATAAATATAATACATTACTCATTAGTAGTTACTCCTTACAAAAGTAGCATTATTACATTACTTATTACTCCTGGCCAACAGTAATTAGTTACACCACTAATTTTCCTTTACACCCCAAAAACTTGATAATTGCATAATTTTTGCAACCTTTGAATCCATGGAAGTTACGGGTAAATGAAGAGTACATCTCGCTCAAACTGATGACAAGCCTAATGTTTTTTTTTTTGTTTTTTTTTTAATAATTTACATGTGACATTGATATTTTTGTCATCCTTTCTCCCTACAGAATTAAAATAATGGCTGTATGATGTGGGCTTCTCCATCTTCTGACGAAGTTAGTTGTGTTGGTGATGACAACGATTATGAAAATTGATAGGGATGATTGAATTTTTTTAATTTAAAATCATTAGTGACTGCGTCAAAAAAGTAACTAGTAACTAGAGCGTACACGGAGTGGATTTTCAAACCTCTCCCGTCCCACTCCCACAAAAAAAAATCTTGTCCCGTCCCAATCCCATGAAAAAACTGGGGGAAAATCCCGTCCCCTTCCACTCCCGGAAGAATGACTCCCATTCCCTCCCACTCCCGTGTTGTGTTTTTTTTTTTGGCCGAAATCTGTCAGTTACAGTAAAAATATAGCACAGATCATATAGTATAGTACAGTGTGCCCACCTTAGTTGAATAAAAATCAAAATGTAGTTTTTTTTTTGTTATTATATTGAACTGAAAGCCAGCTTAAACAATCCATGCATTGCACACATTCAATTTCATGTAAATCATCCTTGCTAACACACACGTTTTCTATTTTAATTTTTTTCATTTGAAAGTAGACATTTCACTCTCTATAGATATATTTTTCATACACGGAGTTTAGCGATCAAGTTGACAGAGACCAGACGGCAGAAGCGCATCCTGTTTGCTTTAATTACTTTACAGAAGCGTTTCGTTGTTTTTCTGAGTGCACACAAATAAACGTAGAGTCTTTACAGATTCGAAGGATGTATCAGGCTACTTTTATCTGTATGACCAAAAATTAGGGAGATTTTAAGAGCAAGTGAGCGCACCGGCGCTTGTCCTGCAGCGAGTGCGCTATTCAGTTTCCACTCTCCACCACACACACTTTCAGTAGCGCACATTTCTCTAGGTTAGCATCATATTGAGTGGCCATGTAAAGTTGCTACTACATGCATCTTTCAGATGAAAAGCCATATTTGAGGTCGATGAATGATAGCTGATCGTTTGGATGTCCTGCTGGAGTACTGTATTACCACATAGACCAGCCGCGATCTGTCCGTCACGGACTGCGTCATTCACTTAACCAGCCACACCAAAGCAAACAGGAGGAGAGCATAACTAAAATTGAGTTCAAAATTAAAATATACAGTTTATAGTTTATTTATATAAAAGGTATATTTGTGTATAAAATTGGGTATCATTACTATTCCCGGTCCCGCCTACTCCCGCTGACATTTTTTCCTGTCCCGTCCCAATCACATGATTTTGTTTCCCATCCCACGACCCGCAGGAATCCCAAAAAAAGGTCAGCCTCTAGTGTAAACCAGGTTCTACCCACGAAGCTCTCGCGCTGAAAGCGCTTCTCTTCAGGTGATCAGTGAAATCTTTGTCCTACTACAATGTGCTGCGGCTCTGTAGCACGCGCTGTATGAAGCAGACGCTTTGGAGCAGTGCAGACCATGCACTCACACAAGTGTGACGTCGCCAAATTTTTAGTCGCACACTCTCAAAAAATGGTCGCAAATGCGATCATTTTGGTCATAGTCTAGAGCCCTGGAATGAGTTTCCCAAACGAAACAAACCAATTATCATCTTAGTCTAGGCTTAAAAGCATTTTCAGGCTATTTACTCTAGGACTTGGCAAAAGCTCACGTGTTATTTCCACAAACAAATGGAAAGCATTGCAAATGAACAATAACAGCAACATCCAGATGGTTTGAATACATATTACAATATTCACTGTGCAAACACCTGGACAAAAATAGCTTTTCTAATTGTACTTTATTCATTATTGAACATAGATGTTTTAGAATCGTGGTATAAAGCCAACTTGGAACAAGAGCACAAACTTATTTTATTTTTTTAGATTTCATCTGTGTAAAACATGCACTGTTTATTTAAAATAAATGTTATTAACATTAATGGTTATTTCAGCACTGGACAGTTCCTGTAAGAGTAAAAAAAAAAAAAAAAATCCAATTGTACCAGCAATGCAGCGAAGTCAGCATCATTCTAAAGCAGTGTTTCCCAACCACACACACTAGTGTGCCGTGACAGGTTGTCGGGTGTGCTGTGGAAAATTATGGATAGAGATGGATAGCCTAATGGATAGAGAGTCGGACTTTTAACCCGAAGGTTGCGAGTTCGAGTGTCAGGTCTGGCAGGGATTGTAGGTGGGGGGGAGTGAATGTCCAGCGCTCTACCATGACTGAGGTAAGACCAAACCCCCAACTGCTCCCCGGGCGCCGCAGCATTGGCTGCCCACTGCTCCGGGTTTGTGTGTTTGTTCACTACTCACTGCTGTGTGTGTGCACACTTGGATGGGTTAAATGCAGAGCACACGTCACGTCCTTTCCTTTGCAGAGCACACATCACGTCCTTTCCTTTCCTACATTTCATTATTATTTTAGATCAGTGCTATTGGTCATTGTTATGTCTGTTTGTGGGTATTACAAATATTTAACCAATGAAAAGCATTCAAAAGAGCCTGTGACTAAACCTCGTAACGCCATTGGATCCTCAAATTGTCAGTCAAACCTCATAACTCCGCCCAGCCTCCATTCAGAATGAAGTGCTGTGACGAGCAGTTTGAAGACAGACTTCTTTGCAACGCATGCAAGGGTAAACAAAGAACAGATGTGTTTGAATACGTACAATGTTTTCTTTACTCAAGAAATGCTGTCAATAATGTTAAGGCTAATGTTTTTGTGTGTATAAAGAGCAGAGAATAGTCTTAGCAGTTGCTGTCTAGTTGTAGCCAATACACTTTTATACGTTTTAAATATCATTGCTGTTTGTCTTTTATATCGTGAGATTTTGGCCAAATGCATTAACAAGAGAAACTGAGTGCCCATATAACTACAATAAACTCTATAATCTGCAAACTGATGAAAACATGATGCTAATTTATTGCCTCAGATGCGGCCAGTCTAATGATGGACAAAACACAGATCTCTGTCACTCGCTCGTCAAAAACCTCATTAACTCCTTTTGAGTATGATTTTCAGAAATTAAGTGCAAGTGTCTGATCATATATAAAGCCAAAATACCAACTCTGATGATGCAATGTTTAAATATCGAAAAAAAAAAAATTCCCCTTTGTCTTTTATTTTTGTAATGCTTAGTGGTGTGTTGTGGGATTTTGTACATATCAAAACTGTGCCATGGCAGAAAAAAGTTTGGTAAACACTGATCTAAAGGACACAAAGAAATTCACATCTATAAAACCAAGGCTAGTTATTATTAGACTACCCATACTTTGCAAATAACTGTATTTAAATTAGTTTATACTAAAAAAAAAACACACAAAATGAACGATTAAGCAGCAAACTACATTCAGATCACTTATATGTGGAACAAAAACAATAAGGTTTGTCTTTCCACAGCACAAGGAGAGCCTGATTTCAGCCGCAAGATGAAGCGCTTTGGCTATAAATAGCTCGCGGACAGAAGCGTTGTGTTTATGGTGAACGGCTCGTTCTGCCTTAACAAAACCGCTGATTCATTAAAACAAAACTGCAGTGAATGTCACATCCCAAGACCGGTTCAGTGCAGCGTTTCCACAACACAAACTCGTATGACGGTTGCCCATCCATTCATATTCCATGTATCATGTTAGGACAACTCATTTATAAGGCACTGAATGACCAAATATGACGGGGAGTTCAACATTTACGACATTCACTAAAATATGGTGTAAGAAACAGGAGGAAGACGGCCTGCTTTACTTAAACGAAACTTCATAACGCTCTTTAAGTTGCAGAGTTCAAGGGCCCTCGAAAGAGAGCGAAGATTCTAGAACGACAACAAACTCGCGAGCGGAAGTTCCGCATACACCTGGGCCGTTCTGAAGAGAACTCTCGCCATTCAAGGGATATTTGAATGGGATTTGTCAACGTTTCCTCACTCGTGTTGTTTTAAGCCTGCATGATGACTCCTCTGCTAACGTACATAAAAAGAGCTGTCAGGCAGAAAATTACAGCCTTATTCATCATTCACTTTCATTTTTTCCATACAATGACTGAGGCTGTCATTCTGCCTGACAACAACTTTTTTGTTGCGCGAAAGAAAGTCAGTCAGTCATACACGTTTACAACAACATGAGAGTGTATTACCGAATTTTAATTTAATAAAACCAGAATAATGCCCACAAATTCCATTAGCGTACAGATGGCTAAGTGAACTTAATATACTGGCACACCAAGATTATGATCAGATTGAGGTGCCCACCCTCTGATTTGACCCAAGCAAAATCGAAACATGAATAAATCTGAGCGTGACATGAGCAAAAATATACAAGCTCGATTATCTCGTAAAGAGCAACGGTTACACCTGCTTTGTAAATTTCAGATATTTACTTCCGTTTTGACAAGAGAGACAAAAACAAACCATCCACAGTGTCAAGACATTAAATGTTAAATTCAACAGACACGCGAAGCACGTCGTGTGCAGCTAATCAGATTTGACAAATTTAACCGGATGATCATTTAGCAGGGAGCATGACGGGATTCTTAGACACCTAGCTTGCTAGCCTGCTACATGCTTTGTAATAGTTGGTGCATGCAGTTTACTGAGCCTGAGGCCTAGCTGACTGCAGTCCCAAGTTCGCATGCTAACCAGTGAATGAAAGAACTCGGCGCCTGTACAAACACAACGATCTGATCCATGCCGATCACCCAGCACATAATTACCCGAGCCTAGGCGAGTACAGCCGGGGAAATACACGCTTTAAAGCGCTATTCGAGCGGACAGCTGCTTGCACTGAGTTAGCGCAGAGTGCAATGGCTTGCATCTTACCAATAATGCTTCTCAGTCCACTCTCAGTGTCAGCAAACCGCTCCTCGTGTGAAACTAACTTAGACGGTGCGGATTGCGGGCTGATGTAGATGCGAGGAGAAAAAGGACAGCAACAGCGCTGGGCGAGATGTTGTGAGTAAAGCCCCTTCACTATCCTGCCGAGTCACTGTGTCGTTCAGTCGTTCACTGTGCTGCCTGCTTGTATCGCGTTTCTGGTTTTGTTTCAGCGAACGGAACAAAACCAAAATGGCAGCTGTGGCACAGGGGCGGAGCTGCTCAGATAAAGAGGAACAGGAAAAGGTGGTCTGGCCAACACTGCTGCAATCCTCTGCAGTCGCCCATTGGCTGTCCTACCTATGACTTTACGGAAAACCCTCCCACTTCTGCATATGCCGGGACTTCAGGCTTCTGTAATTGATATTCAGTTGTGCATATTGAACAGAACCACGTTATCCATTGTCATGAGGCTGTGGATAAAGAACTGAACCCATGCTGTAGAAGGATAGTTCACCAAAAATGAAAATTGCCATAATTTACTTCCTCCTCATGACTTTCCAAACCGGTATGACTTTGTTTTGGTTCTGTGCAACATAAAAGATATGATAAAAACTGTGTCAGTGTCTTTTGTCCATTCAGTGTTCGTCAATGGTAACCAAAACTTTTACCAAATTTCTTCAAAATATCTTGTGTGTTCTGCAGGAAAAAAAGGCAGTTTTGGAATGATGTGAAGAAAATTAGTTTTTATTTTTGTATGAATGTCCCCTTTAAATGTTTTTATGTCCTAAACAATTCACATATGAGATACAAATGATACTGAAAGTAAAAGCAATGTTTTATGGAAAAATTATGATTTATGTATTATTTGAGTCCTAATGTGTTGGAAAATAACAATATATGTTTTCTGAGATATTTAATGTCCCTGAACATTCAAACACTATAGATATATGAAAACAGTATAATTATAATCTTGTTGTGGAAAGAAAATGTGTTCATGCATTCAATCTACAAAAAATTTTAAAAAGACAAACTTTGCAAGATATTATGAATGTCTCTTAATAGCATTTTAGGCTACAGCAAAGATATGATTTATTTACTAATAACAGCCAAAACTAAATCCACTAATAACACTGAATATTTATTACTAAGGAAACAGCATAAATAACCTCCTGTCATATCAGACAAGCAGCATTCTAGTGATTACAGTACATTACGATATGCAAAACCTTTTTCCAAAAAATCATCATGCAAATCTGTAGAATATTTGTCAACGGTTGAATGGAGGAATGAAGTGCTTATTTGATAACTTAATAGACATCATGTACCAAAACACTAAAGCAGATGCTGCACTTATTTACTCTACTTAACAAACATGAAGAAAGCCATACAACCTGCTAGTTGACAGCTGACTCTGTAAAGTAGGTCACAACTATTTTACTAAGCAGCAGACATACTTGACAAAGCATTTGGGTAAAATACTTAACCCATGCAGATGGGGATAAACAGTGGCATAATATAAAGTCATAACAAAACCATAAAATAACAGCCAGCAGAAACACTGAACATCCATACTTATAATGCATGCATATAACCACTGAAGAATAGCCCTCATTGATTTGCATAGAGCAGTTTACCTCCCCTAAACCAACAACCCATGTAAAACTGTGCCTTTGACTGCTAAAATGAGGGGTTAGGCATGGGCTTTCTTGTAAATGAGAGGAATAAGCGTTGGGGGATGGGTTGATACTTGTGACAAAGGCCCAAATGGGCCCCTTATTCTCGCATATGGTGCATACAAGAAGCAAACGTCCCCTCTATGAGTTACCTTTACAGCAGGTACAAATAATGTCAACAACCCCCAACGCATCGCATCATTCTGCCGCTCACGCACCTGCACTTGATAGTCAAAACTTCACAGTCCGAGTGAACCAGTTAGCTCGCTGCAAAACACCATCTTAAGATGAGTTTTACAAAGCAAGTTGCATGCTTACTAAAGAGGGATCGTGGGATTTAAAGAAGCTTCAGTTTACATTCTAGCAAATCGATGCTAACAATGCTCAGGGTTACATAAACAGGTTGAGGTTTAATGATCAGTGATCTAAGCGGAGAAGCAAAGCAACGAGTGGGTACCCCACACGCTGACATGTTTGATTCAGTATTTGGTCTATTTTTCTTAGAATGAATCTTGAGATACTTTTAAAAGACCGTAATCTGAGCAGTTGTGCAGATACGTGGACAGTCGGATTATCTCGCTATCTTTCCAGGCTAGCTTTCAGGAAAACGATGCGAGGACGTTTTGCGATAACGTAAGCTTGCAAAAACGAAGCTTGTTAGCTTATCGCAACCTTCTTGCAGAGCATGACGGAAATCTGAAAAATAACCCAAACCATATGACGGGAGAACCAGCCAGTTGGTTTCTTTTATCCCCAGCTGGTGATGCGCTCATGGAGCGCATTGTCTCGCGCATGCCGTTAGCTGGCTGTTCCTAATGTGGCAAGGTGAAATTTACAGGCAAATTGTTGCGCCTGGCTAGCTGACTTCAGCGGTATAAACTTGGCTTCGGCTAGCTGTAACTGTGTTCTTGTGGAGTCGTTAGCTAGTTAGCATTAGCTAGGCACATAAGTATGCAGAACTCACCACATCCGATATTACTTGGCCTCTCCAATATACTGAATACAGAAATACCTCGCGGGCAAAAGATAAACAACAAAAACGTCAAATCAAACCGTTTCTGTAACTTTATCCCTGGAAGTGGCGGGAGCTCCGTGACTTTCCAGTGTGAGGGCAGGCTGGACGGTTGCCTGTCCGGCTATTCCCAGCGCCGTTAACAGTTCAGCAAGTATTCTTCAGTTCATGAGCGTAGAACCAACATGTGCAGAGTTTGAGTTGAGACTGTGCTATTATTCAAGATACAGGGAAATAACAGAAGCTTGTGTTTATATTAAACCGTCCTATACATTAGATGCATTGATGGTGTCGAAGTGTTAAACGTTTAAAATGATATTTTAGAGAAAACGTAATTGGCTAATAATGAAAAACCTTTATAAAGTTCGTCGAAACCATTAGTTAACCATGGCTATTCCCCCACCGAGTTACAAAATAGACTCGCCCAAAGCTTGGGTTGCGCTATGCTCTATGGGAGACGTAGTTTTCATGCGTTGAAATGTGCGTGAAGTTGCTTTAAGGTAGAACATGGATTTTTTTTAAATATACACACATCAAGATTTTGGGTTAAAATGTATATTAACGGGTAAGCGAAACTGTATTGTGTGTACGATTCCTTTTGAAAAAAGTTTAAAAATCTGTCTGTATTGACTGGATCAAATGTTCGTGAAGTGAAAACTACGCGCATAATAATGCATTTAAAATGCAACTCTTTGTAAAATAATTTAAGATGGCTGTAGCGGGTCTCCACATGGCAAGTCAACGTGATTCAAAGGTATTTCGTGTCAACTGCCCTTTTGTCATTTTCAAAGCTTACACAGGATTTTCTGGGCATTGAAATACTTAAGAAGAAGCTCAGATTGCAGGACGTTGACAATACAGACAATAGACTGTGCAAACAAAACGCAGGCATACAGCATGTAAACACTAAGGTAAATGATATAAAGATTGGGAAATCTGTTAAACAATGGTTTAAGTAATGGGATAGGAGCACTAAGGAACTCCTTAAGTAGAAGACATTGTGTTGTAGTAAAAAGTTGTTAAATGCATCTGTAGCTGACAGATTAAAGAGGCATGTGCTGAAAGTGTTCATCACTAGACATTAATGTGAGCAGCGTGACAGTATAGTTGCATATCTGTAATTGATTGGAAAGTGACTTGGGGCTAAGAAGAGTGGTGACTGCTAGTAGTCTGATGGACTAAACAAAAATCTTGTGGAAAGTGAAAACAAAAAATTTCTAAATTCAATTTGTTATATTACCAAATAATTCTATCCTTTCTGAACCGGAAACTTAGGGTAGCAAACATGTTTGTTGGGAAGTGTCTATGATAGCCCTTTTACAATGCATTTTAAGCAAATATGATGCAAGATTATTTTGTAGTTATAATATTTACTATAAAACTAGCTATGTAACTACTGTCATTTTATACCAATCATACCAAAAGAAAAGGCTATAAAGCAAGATAGTTTGATCTGAATTTTATTGAAATAGTCCTGTAGAGTGCAAAAAATAACTT
Organism: Labeobarbus marequensis; assembly: GCA_034780575.1. Classification (NCBI taxonomy): domain Eukaryota; kingdom Metazoa; phylum Chordata; class Actinopteri; order Cypriniformes; family Cyprinidae; genus Labeobarbus; species Labeobarbus marequensis. The sequence continues at coordinate 9,574 of JAUZSZ010248237.1, forward strand.
TGAATAATATTCACATCACCAAAATCTATATAATAATTGGGGAGGTGGAAGCCATAGTTACAGTTCACAGACATGTGCAAGGACTTTACATATAGACATTAGAGCTTACTTTAGGATATTTCAGCAAAAGTACTATACAATGTAAAGATATACTAGTATACATCATAAATTGAGAAAATAGACTAAGAGAATGAGAATTAAACAAACACGTAGATGGACACATACAACAGTGAAAAAAAGGCCAGGAAAGAGAATATAGTTTTAAAGTAGTCTCAAAGTTATGATCAATTCTCGCCCTCTGAGCATTATTATTCTCAATCAATGAAAGACTGTCACGTTTGGCAGAGACGTATAGAAACTGCTGTACAATGCGAGAGTATACAATAAGAAAGATAAATGAAATAATCTTATTGGAAACATTACAGAAGGTAAATGATTGATGAGAGTACACAGATGCACTGTTTCAACTTCACTATCTCAGAGCAAAAATCCAAGATGGATGAAGTGACAAAAATAATAACACCCTCCAAAGTCAGTACCTGGTGAAGAGCAAATGTGCAGCAGTTCTCCAAAACAGAGCAGGATACCAACTTGTTTTAAGGGAACAAGTTTCATTGAAGGTGAATTCTTCAGGTCATATAAACTCTTGTATCCAAACTCTCCACAGACTCTACGTTATAATTATGAAATCGTTATTTAGGAAACATAATAGTGTTTGCTATGATCTTGTAGTGTAGAGCAGAACCATTTACAACCATTTATAGTGGAATAACCTTAACTTTTCTCTAATAATACAAAAGAGTGTTCAGTTTGCTCAGTTACTTTCCTCTTTACACATTAAAAAAAACTTCTTCTCCATCACATACAATCAATACCAGGCTCTTTGCATTGGAGCCCAAAGATTATTGTACAGCCCCGAAAGCTAAGCTGTACTCCATCCATAATCCATATCCCAAAGATTTTTTGTTACATGCTGTACCTACTTTATTCTTGAGCGTTCACATCCTTTTAGCATATTTACAACACTTTTCCTGACAAACTTCCCCTTGGTGACTGGCCAGACCGCTTTGTAGACTTCTGGCCATCAGTGTTACCCTCGTCTGCAGTTGGATGGCTGTGACCCTGGATGTGACTGGGTGGGGAAGGCGGTGGGTACGAGGGAGGCGGGATGGTCAGGTGTGGTAGAGAAGGCATTGCTTGGCGAGGTGTGGTGGGAAGGGGCGGTGGGGTTGAATGATGGTATG
>JAUZSZ010248748.1:0-10815 GCA_034780575.1 Labeobarbus marequensis
TTGATTTTGATTGCTTCCATTGTCCTCATTTGTAAGTCGCTTTGGATAAAAGCGTCTGCTAAATGACTAAATGTAAAAGTAAATTACATTTTTGGGGCAGTCGTGGCCTAATGGTAAGAGAGTTGGGCTTGTAACCTGAAGGTTGCAGGTTTGATTCTCGCACCGGCAGGAGTTGAAGGTGGGGATTATGAATGAACAGCACTCTCTCCACCTTTGATTCCATGACTGAGGTGCCCTTGAGCAAGGCACTGAACCCCTAATTGCTCCCCGGGTGCTGGAGCAATGGCTGCCCACTGCTCCGGGTTTGTTCACTACTCACTGCTGTGTGTGTGCGCACTTGGATGGGTTAAATGCAGAGCACCAATTTCAAGTACTTGACTATGTCACAACTTTCACTTTTCATTTTCAGATTTTCTGATCTAATCTAAAATTAGAACAATCTATGGTTAATAAATTGTCAACAAAGCATAATCTAACTCTTTACATATGAGCTAATTAATAACACTTTGTTAATAACAGTGATAATCAGTGATGAATTTACTGTTTGTATAGTCTACTAATGTATTAACTACTTTTTTAAACTACTAATGAACTATAATAGATTTTAAATTATTTATCAGTGCTTTGTTATTGTATACTTTTTATAATGTTACTGATAAAGTCTATATACATTGTATTCAGCACAAACATGCACTCCAGATTATAAACTATATAAACTGAATCTGAAAAATCCACATTAATATATATATATATATATATTTGACTCTCTTCACAGGCTGTGTGGCTGTAATCTCACTTCTCAGTCCTGTGAAAATTTGTTATTAGTTCTACAATCTTCAAACTCTGTCCTGAGAGAGCTGGACCTGAGTAACAATGACCTACAGGATTCTGGGGTCAAGCTTCTTTCTGAAGGACTGAAGAGTCCAAACTGTAAGATGGAAATATTGAGGTTTGAGTTTGAAATATTAATTTGTTTACTTAAATTCTAAAAAAAAAATCACATTAAGATTAATTCTGTATGCAACTACTTTGTGCTTCTTGTTCAGATTTTCCTTATGTAATCTCACTGCTCAGTCTTGTGGGAGTTTGTCATCAGTTTTACAGTCCTCAAACACTGTCATGAGAGAGCTGGACCTGAGTAACAATGACCTTCAGGATTCTGGGGTCAAGCTTCTTTCTGAAGGACTGAAGAGTCTAAACTGTCAGCTGGAGACACTGAGGTAAATGGTTTTCCATAAAATAATAAACAAAATGCTACCACAATAAATGACCATTAAATGTTGTCAACAAATGTTTATTCATTTGCAGGCATTTTTTTCATGTTTATACAGTTGTCTGTAGATGTGGATTGTAGATTGAAATAGCAAAATGTCCTGAAACAATTACTTAACAAACTGCAAATCTGCTGCAAATATCTTCTGACAGCACTGCACAAGCTATCAGCACTATCTAACAGCTGTGTGCAGGATGCCCTTAGCATCTTAGCTAGGGTCCAAAATGAACGTGGCTCTGTTGAGTATAGATATGCATGATTATACACATAGACAAAATATGAGTGATATACAATATACAAGGATGACACTGTATTCACTGACACACAAGAAACTCAGTTTGCTGTAAATGTTGGTCGCATGAACTCATCTCTGCCAGCGCTGTGAGTTTGGGCCACTTATAACATGGATTTGAAAATATTATTTGCAAATATCCTCTCAGCGGACCACCACCTTATAGTAGTTGAGGGGTTTGTGTGTCTCTATTACAACCTGTCCTCCAACTAATACGCCCGTATTGGTCGTTTTTGAAACTCCCTGAAATACGACCCATATTCTACAATTGCGCCCCTATCAACAACAGCTCTTTTGCTCAGTTGGTAGAGCATTGCGTTATATGACGATATTTAATCGTGATCATGCGATCATGGGTTCGATCCCAGAAAATGCACATGCTCATAAAATGTATATGCACTATAAATCATGGTTTTGCATGACCCCTGTGAAGGGTAGGTTTAGGGGTGGATTTAGGTGTGGTCATTTGTACGAATTAGCCACCTAGTAAAATGTAAAAAGTCCACACATTGCATTAAAATAAACACGCATTTTGATTGGTAATGACAGTCATACATCATTTCATGACAACAGATACAACACGTCACTGTCATTATTTTTAAGCCCACTAGAGGGCGCTTAACTTTAAAAATGTAAATATAGGTCGTAATAAGATGCTTGCACTAACGACCTATACGGTTGTTTTTTTGTTGGAGGACATGCTCCTCTATGACCTGGATAGCTATACTAGCAGGAGCTCTATGCTCCTGGTAGTGCCTCCCATGCCAGACAGGTTGAAGAGTAGAGACCAGACAAAGAGAGGTCCCTGGCCCTCCAGGTTGGGGGTTGGGCTATGGGCTAACAACTCATTCCTGGAAAAAAATCTAAATGTTACAGAAACCTCAACAATATGTGCAGATAGTAACTTGGCCAAGGATGATTTCTCTCCTGTGAAGCCAATGACGCACACTGGTGAAAGCCTTCGGGAAGTCAGTGCGCCGATTAACCTCCTGACAGCCAAGACCAAAATCAAAATTGGAACCTGGAATATCCGAACCCTGTATGAAAGTGGGAAGATTATGCAAGTAGTGACAGAGATGAAGTGATATGGTCTTAAGATACTAGGAGTCTGTGAGACAAGGTGGAATGGAAATGGTCAGACAAAATGGAGAGACCATAATATATTCAGGCCCAGAAGAAGTACACACACATGGAGTTGGGCTACTCATGACATCAGATACAGGAAAAGCACTCCTGGAATGGGAACCTGTCTCAGCAAGAATCCTCACAGCAAGATTTAACTCCAAGGGAAGAAACATCAGCATCATTCAATGTTATGCACCCCCAATGTTGCAGAGGAAAATGAGAAAGAAGACTTCTATGGGGCATTGCAGGCTACCATTGACAGGTTACCCAGAAGGGACTTAAAGATTCTAATGGGAGACCTGAATGCCAAAGTAGGAAACGAAAATAGTAACAAAGAGCTTACTATGGGTAAACATGGCCTTGGAGAAAAGAACGAGAATGGAGAACTTTTCTGAAACCGAAGCTGAAAACATACACAGTGCACAAAAGCCATCTTTTAAATATAACATCCAAAGCCTAAAGGATACCAGGAAGTACATGGAATACCAGTGTAGTCTGAAAAAACACTGTGAAGTAATGGGAAGTTTGGCAGAAGAGATGGTAGAAGATTATTGGCAAGAGCTAAAGAAGATCTGGACAGACACTTGCCAAGAAGTCTTGGGAAAGAGGACCAAAGAGCACAAGGAATGGTTAAGAGCAGATACCTGGGGCCTCATCACAGAAAGGAAAGAACTGAAACAGCAGATTAACTGCTTCCAAGACCAGCAAGAGAAAACAGACCTGCAAATAAAGTATTGGAATACCAACCGGAGAGTGAATAAAAGTGCCAGAGCAGATAAGAGGAAATTCATTCACAACCTGGCTTGGAAGGCAGAAATAGCAGCAGGGAAAAGGGATATGAAAAGGCTGTATGCGATTACTAGAACTCTCACAGACAAGAACACCCAGTCAACATGCTCAGTTAAGAATAAAGGCGGCAAAATCATCGCAAACGAAAGCCAAGAAAGAACATGATGGGCTGAACATTTTAAAGAAACTCTCAATAGATCTCCTCCACAGCAACGCCCATCTATATTTCCAGCAGACAGCTTACTGTATGTAAATACCAACCCACCCACCCACCAAAGCTGAAATCACCAAGGCAGTGAAAGCAATCAAAGCAGGCAAAGCTGCAGGTCCAGATGGCATACCACCAGAGGCCTCGAAAGCAGAAGTTTCAATAACAAACAACATGCTTCTCCCTCTGCTACAAAAAGTCTGGATGCAAGAACGTGTACCCAAAGAATGGAGGCAAGGACATATAGTAAAACTACCCAAGAAAGGTTATCTGTCCAGCTGCAATAACTGTTGAGGCATCATGCTTTTATCAGTCCCCAACAAGATCCTGACATGAATCATGCTTGAAAGATTGAAGTAGGCCCTAGACAAGCGACTGCGAGATGAATAGGCGGGGTTTAGACAAGATTAGTCTTGCATAGATCATATTGCCACCCTGCGCATCATCATCGAACAGTCCTTGGAATGGCAGTCTCCACTTTATACAGTCTTTATGGACTTTGAAAAGGCCTTTGACAGTGTGGACAGGAAAGCCGTCTGGAAGCTAATGGCACACTATGGGATCCCACCAAAGTCTGTCTCCATTATCCAGCAGTTGTACAGCCACTCCACATGCCAGGTCATAAATAAAGGAAAACTTACAGAACCTTTTGCAGTGCAGACTGGAGTGAGACAGGGCTGTTTACTGTCACCAACCATCTTTTTGCTGGTAGAGGATGAATGTAATGAAGCCACTAGAATACTTTTTATATGCAAAGAAAATAAAAATAACGACTTTATTCAACAATTTGTCTCCTCTGCGTCACCGTAGTGACATTTTGGAGAGTATCCACTGAACACAAACTGCGTATGCTGTTTTGTGTCAGCTACAACACACGGATACGTTTTCTACATTTATTTACGCTTTGATTTGAATGAAAACAGCGTATCCGTGTGGATTGCAGCACTAAATTTAGATCTGCTCATGTTTCGTCATATTTCTTTTTATATGTTTAAACAATGTTGAGCAATTTGACCAATCACACAAAATTCTGTTGAGCGTATAAATTCAATGGCCAATAAGAGGCATTGAGATTATTCATAGCTGATCAGCATATCACTGATGTGCCCACATACAAGTTCATTTTAACTCCCTGGGGTCGACGGTCGCGCCGACGCGACCAGTATACTTTTTTTAAGATCAGTGCGAAAGACACTATAAATACTAAAAATAATGTGTTATACATCATTCGAATCTGTTAGGTGTCTACTTTTATTTTTCTACGCTCAATAACAAATATTTGTGCTTTTGCAAAATAAAGAAAATATACAGGGTGCGCATTCTGTCTTTTCTGTCTCTATGAACTGCTATTAGAAACACGTCACTAAAATGAACTGAAACTCAGCGAAAATATGGCACACAGATATGAGAAATATATTTATAGAAAGCTTGAAATGTCTACTTTTAAATGAAGTAAGTCATGTTGACAAATATTCTGTGATAAAGTAATCCGTATGAAACCAACACTATGTCTGTCACAGAACAAGCGGAGACAAGCAGGTAAGTGGAAACAGGTAGGTTTATTGACAGGTACGGTGTGCAGAGAGTGATGAGCAATGGCAGGTGAGTATCCAACACAAATTTCAGTTCAAAAGGTCTAAGCTGAATGCTGATGTGTATTTCCTTTCCAGGATCACAGGAGATGGCTAACCAAGAACGAAGGGGAAAACGTAGGAGATTCGTCGGAGGATTGTCAGTAACTAGAGGCAAGTAAATACAGGTTAGTAATAGCTTAGGGGTCTGGACTTAGTTCAAGGTAGTGAAGGGTAGACCGGACGATGACAGACTGAAGTGAGCGTGCTTTTGAATGGTGGCTAGATTGGAGTCGGCAGGTGCAGGTGATCAGAATTCAGGTGATTGTGATCTGGTGAGAGTGGTGGCTGGCGACTGAGGAGGCTGAGACTGGGTTGACTCGCTGACATTACCTCCTCCTCCAGGGGCGGCTCCTGACGCCCTCAAGCAGCGACGGGGGCAACCACGGCCTCTGGGTGCGAGACGATTGGGCTGTAAGCGATGGAAATCCATTAGTAGCATTGGGTCCAGAATGTCGTCCCGGGCCACCCAGGATCATTCTTCTGGTCCATATCCTTCCCAGTCCTATAAGTATTCAAGTCTGCCACCCCGCCGCCACAAGTCCAGGATCCCTCTGACCTGATAGATGGAAGGATGGTCAAGGATTTCTGGAGGAGGAGGTTCGTCTGGTTCAGTGGGTTCTGAAGTGGAAGGAGAAAAGGGTTTCAATAGTGATATGTGGAAAGTGGGGTGAATTCTGTACCTGGGTGGGAGTTAGAGTTGGTAAGTGACTTCGTTGATCTGCCTATGTATCCTGAATGGACCAACGTAGCAGGGACTCAGCTTCTTACAGGGCAGGCGGAGACACAGATCCCGGGTCGAGAGCCAAACTCTTTCTCCTGGCTGGTAGACTGGAGTGGAGGAACGCCGGGAATCCACAAAGGTCTTCTGTCTCTGCACTGCCCGTTAAAGGTGGATGTGTGCTGAGTCCCACACTCTCTCGCTAGCTCGGAACCAGTGGTCTACAGTTGAAACCTCCGATGGTTCCCCTGACCAGGGAAATAGTGGGGCTGGTAGTCGAGTATGCACTGGAACGGCGTGAGACCTGTGGTGGGATTCCGGAGGGAGTTTTGTGCATACTCTGCCTAGGGGAGGAAACAGCTTCAGCTGTGTTGGTCGTTCTGGGAGTATGCCCGGAGGTAGCATCTGAGTTCTTGAATCTTCCGCTCAGCCTATCCATTCGTCTGAGGGTGGTAACCCGAGGACAGGCTCACCGTGACCCCTAGTAACTGGAAGAAGGCTTTCCAAACACGAGAAATTAACGCCCCCGGTCCGAGACGATATCCTCAGGAATTCCATAATTCCGAAATACATGGGTGAACAGTATTTCAGCTGTTTCCAGTGCGGTAGGCAGTTTCGTGAGGGGAACTAATTTGCAGGCTTTAGAAAAGCGATCAACTGTCACAAAGACACATGTGTTGCCATCGGAATTTGGTTGGTCTGTCACGAAGTCAATTCCGATATGGGACCATGGCCAGTGCTGTATCGATAGAGGCACGAGCTTGCCTACGGGGAGATGACGAGGAGTTTTAGATTGGGCACAGACTGAGCAACTGCGGACATACTGGATGACATCACGGGACATACTGGGCCACCAGTACCAAGCTTGTAGGAGCGAGAGGGTCCGTTGGCTGCCTGGGTGTCCAGAGCCCGGTACATTGTGAACTGAGCCCAGAAGGGGCTGGTGGAGGGAGGTAGGAACAAAACTTTTCCCTTCTGAGCCTCCCAGCAGAGCAGGCTCGGTAAGAGTGGCGGCTCTAATATCCTCATCGATGTTCCATTGAATGGGAGATACAATCAAGGCTGGAGGGAGAATTGGCTCAGAATCTGGAGGTGAATCTGGGGAATGCAGGTATGAGAAAGCATCTACTTTGCAGTTGCGTTTTCCTGAACGGTAACTTATGGTAAAGTTGAAGCATGTGAAGAACAATGCCCAACGGGCTTGACGAGGTTTGGGCTCTCTGAGATATTGGAGATTTTTATGGTCAGTTATTACCGTGAATGGGTTATTGGCTCCTTCCAGCCAGTGCCGCCACTCCTCCAGGGCGAGCTTGATGCCAAGTAGTGGCAGGGACCAGAGGAAGAGAATAAGGGAGTTTAACCGTTTGGTCGTTCAGCACGGTAGTTGATACATGGCCGCAAGCCCCTGTCCTTCTTGCCCACGAAGAACAATCTCGAAGCTGCCAGAGAGGAGGATGGATGGATGAATCCTTGGGAAAGATCCTCCTGGATGTATTCCTCCATAGCCTTGCGCTCCGGGATGGACAGGGGATAAACGCTACCCTTAAGGAGTTTAGCTCCAGGCAGCAGATCAATGGCACAGTTCCATGGCCGGTGAGGTGGAAAATGGGTAGCTGCCTGCTTGCTGAAGACATCCTGGAACGCCAAATAATCAGATAGGATGGAGGGTGGTTCTTGGAGCTCAGGACTTTAGACACGTGTTGAGGCGATCTGCATGATGAAGGGCTCGCTGGGTGGATTGGGTAGAGCAGACAGGCAGTTTTGGTGGCAGTACTCGCTCCAGTGAGTAACCCTCACACGAGTCCCATCTGATTACCGGAGAGTGGAGAACGAGCCAGGGGCGTCCTAGGATGATATTCACAGTGGGTCCCTCCAGTACCAGAAAAGTGATGTCTCAGTGGCGGGGCACTATATTTCACCCGCCCGTGCCCAAGCGGTTTTCCTTGGATCGTTTCAACTTGGAGCTCTCGGGCTTGACGGGCACGGTCGAGGCTTAGTAGGTCCTGGAAAATGAAATTGCCCGAAGAGCCCGAGTCGACGAGGGCGGTAACTGTGATGGAACATTCTGGAGTGAGTAGTTGCAGTGATAGTAATGAGAGTGTAGAAATTACTGGATCTGATTTTATGGTACTCACTGCAGGGCGTGGGGGTCTGACGGGGCAGGTCCCAATGAAAGGGTCTGCCGCAGCACAGTATAGACAGAATCGTGCCGCAAGACAGCGAGCATGTTCAGCGGGGGTAAGTCGTGTGGAATCCACTTGCATAGACTCTGGTACTGGAGGACTGATGGAGGGGGCGACGGACAGGTGGGTGGCTTCCAGAGGCGACAGGCGTTGAGAGATATGATTTGCTCTCTGCATAAAGCTCTCTAATCCAACTGAATCATCATATATGGCCATTTGGGCCCGGATTCAGGACTCCAAACCTTGCCAGTAAGCACTTACGAGGGAAGCCTCATTCCATCCGCTGATCGCCACCAGTGTCCGAAACTAAAGGGTATATTCGTTGGTGGACATAGTGCTCTGGCGCAAGTAGGGCTGCAACGATTAGTCGACATTATCGACAACGTCGACAATAAAAAACTGTCGACAAATATTAAGGAATAATTGACTCCGGGCCGTTGAATTATTAGAAAAATAATGCACATCCAAGGTGTAATGGCATCACCACCTCGGGTGTGCTTTATTTATCGAATAATTCAGCGGCCCGGAGTCAATTATTCCTTACATAATAAAACACGCGTCACACAATTCCAGGCTGTGAATAAAGGCCTCCTATAGTGAATCCATGTGTTTTTGTAAGAAAAAAAACATTTTCCATCTATCACTTCCGCTGAATGTCATACGTGCAAGCCAGTCCAATGGATGACGCAGGATGTATGCATCGTCCACATGCACCTGTGGATTTGCTAGTCTTGCGAGTTTGTTTACAGGAGCTAAGGAAGCAAAATTTGCTTACTTTAGCAAAGGAAAACCAGCATCCTTTTGGCTTATATCGAAATTCTCCAGAAAAAAATTCTTTACAAATCCACAAAAGTATCTTTTTTGTGACCAGCTGTTTTTATTGAACAATCAGCTCAATATAAAAAGGAACAACAAACAAACTAATGTCATTGGACTGTTGTTGTATGTTTTTGTAGGTTGTCTGGCTGTATGGTGACAGGGAAAGGCTGTCGTTATGTGTCTTCAGCATTGAGTTCAAACCCCTCACACCTGAGAGAGCTGGATCTGAGCTACAATCACCCAGGAGATTTAGGAGTCAAGCTGCTCTCTAAAAAACTGGAGGATCCAAACTGCTCACTGAGCAAACTCAAGTATGTCAAGCAAGAGTTTTTGATTTCAGTATCTCTGTATATCTATATGAGTCTAGAAGTTTCTGGAGGATGCAACAATATAAAGGATTAAAATAGAACTAGTCTTAGGAGTAAAATCTTATCTAAATAGTGACTCTCTAGGACCAAATTTGCCTACCACTGAAGTTTAAAATGGAATTATGGGTAAAATCATGTTTCATTCATCATTAAACGTAACTATACAATAAACTAATAAAAATATAAATGAATCATTAATGAAGAAACTCTAATACTGGAAAAAAGTCAATCATTGTGTAATTTTGACGCAAATCTCTCGTATGGGTGGGGATGGCAGCAGATTATATTAGAACATTAGAATGGATTATGAAATAATGCTTTCTCTGTATTCTTTCTCTGTAGTCATTTATGGTAAAGTTTATAAATATATATTCAAAAGCAAAACCTAAAAAAATGAGCAAACATGTTTGAAAATGCATGTATAAGCAACTAGAGAAACACACATGCCTAATTTAATGATTTCACTCAATTAGACTATAGGTTGTAATGAAAATGAAGATATCTGAAATGTACATCTAATTCATGGAAATTTGAGATAATATCCCCAGTATTTACAATAAGTATTACATTAAGGAATAATAACACTAGCATCAACATGCCACTCTGTGTTTTCTGTGCTAATTCTGGTGTCCCAAAAGTCTGATTTTAACTTTATTCTTAAAAAAATTTCTCTCTCTCTCTCTCTCTCTCTATATATATATATATATTTATAGAACTTATTTATAGAACTTTTATAGAACTTACTTTTTTTTTACAGATATTGCGATTGCGATTTGATTTGCGATTTTAAATTAACAAAGTCAAGCTTCTGCTCAATATTGTCAATAATGTGCAGCACAGTATGAGTATCGTTACTCTGGTGAAAAAAACATAGAAACCATTCACAGAAATTCTTACAGTTTCCATTAAACCATTACAAAATTCCTTTTTGTTTTGGGAATTATTCCAGTAGGAATTACTGTTGTTCTACTGGTTGCCATCTGCCATATTACATTCCACCATTAGAATCCATGAAATACCATTAGACACCATTATAGTTTACATTAAAACCAATGCAATTCCTATTAAATTTTCTATTGTGTTTTGGGAGGGGATCTATTGTTTTTTTTTTGTTTTTTTTTCAGCAGGGAAGATTATAATGGCATAACTACTTTTATAGAATTTACTTAATTCACAGGAAATATTTGTTTATTTTTTATATAAATGAGCCGATTATTAAAGTAGTCGATTATTAAAGTATTACATATGTTACATAGGCTGATTTATTTATAATTTGTCAGATTTATATAGATTTTTAAGTATTTGGGATTTTAAGAAGTGGAAAATGTACTGAATGTTTAATTTCATCCAAGTGAAATTAGCAAGCAGTTAGACTGAATTTACATTCGTTTTAAACGCGGAGCCAG
>JAUZSZ010250255.1:0-10808 GCA_034780575.1 Labeobarbus marequensis
GTGGCCAACACCTCCGGCACAGGAGCACTGTGAGCATAGACTCAGTGTAGTGCTGTGTGTGACTGTGAATGGACTCACTACTGTTGCATGTACTACTGGACACTTACCCTCTGATGGTTTTCTTCATGTCTGTGTTTGTCATGGTGCATGTGTGGAGGTTGTGTCTGTGTGAAGGTAGACAGCGCCCTCTGCAGGCCATTTAGAGGGACACCTTCTGATAACTTTACAAAGGGAGAAAAAAGCAATTTTAAATACATTTCTGCTTTTAATGCCTGTTTTTAAATATAACATCTGCCCCATGTCTTAAAACAAACACAATAACCAGTTTGCATATCTACAACTAAAAATATGCATGCTCTGACAGGCCCATCTGAACTTTTAACAAACTGTCATTAAAGTCAACATGAAATCAAAACTGACTGTTTATATATACACATTTCTGGTCTGTTATTTTCCAGAGTATTATTTTTAAGTTGCCAGCCTCCGCAGACATTTTTGATCATTTCACAAATTTCCCCCACAATATTTTGTTGTATGAATATGAAAATAGAGGTTTCTGTTCTTTTTCTTTTTACATATACATTTTTTAGCAACAGAAAAAAATATTCTAATTGATTCATTCTTTATCAACATCATAAATGTAAAAATCTGATCTTTTTTTTTTTTCAAGCTGAACATTTTATATTTGCTATTATAATCTTATAAGCTTGTCATAATTTATGTAAGACGTTGTCAATGGTGGGAAAAGAGTTAACATTATTATAATAAGGTGTTCTGCTATAGTAGTAAATAATGGTAAAAAGAACGTGATTGTAAAAATGTTTTTAAGTTACCATTTGGAGGATGAACTTGACCTTCAGTCTCTGTGTCTCAGTTAAAAACTTCCACAATGCTCTGCAAACGATCTGGAATGCCCTTTTTTTCGTGAACCACAAATTTCCTGTTGAATCAAATTAAGTCCCACCGTATATTGTAATTTATTGTTTATTCCTGTCACATCATGATAAACTGCTTTTTGTGAACACCATTTCATGTTGGCTTTAAATCCTTATTACCTTGACCACGGTGTGTCATAGTATTTTGTTTTTGTTACTTACTAAGTTGAGATGGACTAACAGAGTATATTTTTGTGTAGGAGAAAGGTCAGAACTCACCTAGCACAGAGAACGGGACCTCCATGCCCCCACTGCACAAAGCTTACAGCGGGCATGAGGAGAGAGCCAGGACTCTATCCACCTCTGGCAAGGTACACTGTCATTTAAATGATTTCTAAGCAAAAAGTGAATTTTATACACCTTTTGATTGTACTGGAATCATTGTGGTTGACTCCAGACTTTTTCCGATCTCTGATTGGCTCTCATTCCTGTCCGTAGCCACAGTCAGCCAGGGAGCAGCTGGCTCTTACTCTTGGAGGCGGGCTTAATTCAGAAGCTCCTCGGACCAGCCGAGATTCCCTCCACTGCTCCAGCGGATACAGCACCCAGACGACCACGCCGTCGTGCTCAGAAGACACCATTCCCTCGCAGCATGGTCAGTATGCTTGTATTTACTCTGATGCATGAGCTGCTTCTGTTTCTCTTCTATAATTTTCCTTCTTTGCACACATCTTGGAGAGATTATAAACAGCGCTCAATCTAGATATCTTTTTCTCCTTTGTGTTTGTTTTTATATAGCATTTTTTAGCCCTTTTTATACTTTACCCTTTTTTTTTACCCTCAACACAGTAATCTGACTTGTGGTTTGTGTGCATATCAGATGTGCTTTATATATTTTAGACTAAATCTGATGTGCTTGCACAAATCACAGGCTTAGATTGCTGTCCAAAATGCGTGTTTTTGGACCTTTGTATATATGTTAAATGTACTTTATTGTTCTTTTACAGCAGTAAAGAAAGAACCTCCTCTATATGGTAGGTTTCTGAATGTCATTGCATAGATTTGATTATTCTCATTGTGATCATATTCCAATAATAAACAACATTAAATGTCTTGATTTTAGGGAATCCATGTCATATTGCAGGCGTGCGTTTGTTGAAAGTGTTATCTGTATGTGTAAGATTTGAGTGCGTGCAACTATGATATATAACTAGTGGCATCTCGTCAGTTGTCAAGTCTGGTTTCCATCTTCTCATGTTGCCTGAGTTTAACTGAAAGACCCACTCTTAAACAGAGCTTTTGTTTTTTCCGTTTTATAAATTTTTTAGGAGGTAATCTAGTCCTGTTGTCTTCATGCAGCCATTTTTAAGGGCTGTCAATTTAGTGCAATTAATTTAAAAAATATATATATATATAATTTTTTTAATTTAATTTTAGTATACTTATTTAATCAATTATAAATTTGAACAACTAGATAATGCTACCTTTCAACAGTGTTAAAAACATCACACAAGGCAAGTTAAGTTTGCAAGGTATAAAAACTCATGCACTGTCCTGTTCGAAACACTCTCATAACGTTGGGCCATCTTTATTGTTTAACCCTGACATTTTGAGACAATGAACAGCTGTTGTGTTTTCTTCCACTGTCACTCCCTGCATATGTAATTTCTGCTTGAATTTCATTATTTTTCTCTTCTGAGCAATATAGATGTGCTATCATTCAGCATTAACACAGTTTGTGACTCTCTTCTTTTTGTGTTTCTCTCTCTTTCAGACTATGACTACATCTCCCTGCATGGAGGCGAGGATGCCCACAGCCAGTCTGAATTTGACAAATCTTCCACAATTCCTCGCAACAGCGACTTGAGTCTCAATTACCGCAAAATGTTTCAAAGCAAGAGGCCGGCGTCTACTGTCAGTCTGCTTATGGATCCGGAGCCGTTAGGACCCCACACGGCCACCATCCGCCGTAAACCCTCCAGCAAGCCCAACATCCGCCGTGGGACCATCAGTGGAGGAGTGCCTATCCCCATCTCCACACCACAGGTCCTTCATCTATTCAAACTCTACTCAGAAAATGCTTAAACAGTGTAAACAAGACCTGGTGGAATATCTAGCATAATTTGGAACAAATCTTGAAGGATTGGGATTTTTTTTTTTTTTTTTATACTTCCAGCGCAGTATTATTTTCAAACACATAGTTCCTCAAATAACTTTTACAAATGCAAAAAGGATTCATCCCTCATGTCCGCATAGGACATAAAAATACATTTCTTTCTGGATTTTAATGCATTTACAGCACACGCTACCCACAAAAGTTTTGGGTCAGTAGTTTTTTTTTTTAATTAAAGAAGAAATTAACACTTATTCTGCAAGAATAGATTAAATTGATCAAAGGTAAAACTAAAGACATTTAGAATTTTAAAATAAATAATGTTCTGTTGAACTTTCTATTCAAAAAGAACCCTGAGAAATGTCCTGTTTTCCAGCACATTAGAATGATTTCAGAAGGTTTATGTGACACTAAAGGCTGGAGTAATAATGCTGAAAATTCAGCTTTGCAAATTACATTTTTAAAATAGTTTTTGAGTGTCCACAATATTTTAGATGTATTTGATTAGCTTTTTTTTTTTTTTAAACATGTTCAAAAAAGAGGCCGTATGTTTTTCTGTATCCCTGTAGTGAGTTACATAGCCATTGTTAGAGAATTAACAAGAAACCACTTTCTTCCTGATCTTAGGTGCCGCTGAAGGCGTCCGTTTCCACCGCCGGCCTAAGCGGCAGTGAGGAGACCATGTGCCCTCCTGGGGTGACGCAGAGTAACAGGGTACCTGGCTCTGATCTGGTTCACACCAGGCATAATCTCTGTACGTCCACTCAGAGTCTGAGTACAATGCCGCCTCCATATTATTCCATGTTCCCTGGGCAGCCACCAGTGGGCGGCACAGAGCTGCTGTATCAAATGAGCAAGCAACAGCAGTATGCACTGCACCAACAGCAACAGAGGCAATATCATCAACTACAACAACAATATAATCAACAACAGTACAATCACCAACAGCAATATAACCAGCCGCAGGAGCCGCAGTATCAACAGATACATCAAAAAGAGCTCCAGCAGAAACTCGAACGGCAGCAACATCAAAATCAGAAGCAGATTCAAAACATGGCAGCTCACAATTCAAGCGTGCCCACTGAAAGCAGGCAGATCAACTCCACCCAGCCTGGCGTGGATCATGTCGACGGCGTTCCTGATCCAGGCAGCGGAGGTGACATGTTGAGTATGATCCGAAGAGGAGTCAAACTACGTCGGACACTTACCAATGACCGTTCGGCGCCTTTAATCACCCCCAACCATCTCAACTGATTTTATTTTTCTCGTTCTTTGAATACATCTGTGACTTTTTAACGGTTGCCTTTGCCGTCTTTTCGTTTTTTCATGCCTTTAATTGTTGAGGTTTGCAAATTTTTGTTTTTTGTTTTTAAGTGGAGGCAAAACTGTTGACTAACGTGCGACTCCTGCCACATGAAAAGACGTTTGATTTAACTACACTGTGCGTGAAGAACAACCGTCTTGCAGTGTCTGTGCGAATGTTGCTTCTCAATAAATTAAAGTTAATTCTGCAGGCTGTGTTCTTTACATATATATGATAACTATATATATACAGATATATATGTATTTAGGGATCTAGATTGAACATCGGAACTTAAGATATATTAAAGTTATTTGTTTATGTCGTATTCACAAGGATAAAGCACTCAGCCTTCTGGTTAGAGATCAAAAACTTCTGTATATATTAGCGAAACAATTGAAAGACTGTTGTATTATTATTAATTTTCTTTTCTTGTTTGTTTTCGAAATTAGATAAAGCAGCACTAGGCGTCTATTTTTGTACAGTTTAGGGTAACAGAAAACTGCACCACTGCCTTTAATCCGCCCAATGACTGGATGCGAATGCAGCCAATGAGAGGAATGGAAGGAGCGATGTGATTGGGTGGATGAAAGAAGGACTGGAATAGTGGATCTTATTTGTGTTGCTTATGACTGTGAGAGCTTACAAAGGCATCACTGTGGTTATTTATTCAACCTGTTTGATTCTGAATCATTTTTAATCGTTTGTTTACCAAAGCTTTGATGCTGTAGCCCTGTAGATGCGCATAAATCTGCTCTCCTGGAGGAGTTATAAAGACTTGATTCATAAAACCTCAAACTTTTGGCCCATGACTTTGAGCTTTTTTTTTTTTTTTGTATGTCTTTGAATTAATTTTTTTTTAAATTGAATTTGTTCTGTTGCAAATTGCCTTCTGTTTGAAATCAAAGTGTCCCATTCCTCCACCTATTTAAGTAAAGCTTATTCAGTGGAAATGTATACTTGTCTTTTCACTTTGAAAGACTTACATCAAGGCTTAATCTCAAAAAAGTGGAACTTAAGTGGAGCTGAATTGAATAAAATTGAAAGAAAAAAAATAACTAAAACCAACTTAGTATGATTATCAAATTGCAATAGCTTTGATTTTAGTTAAAATAAATATATAGGTCCTGCATGTTTCAGCATGAAGTGCAGCACTGCATACTTTTACACACGAGCAGCTCAAGATCCAGTGTTTTCAGTATCTCAGAATCTGCTCATCTGCTCCACATGAACTCGTAAGTTTGGGAAGCTTATAACGTGTATTTGGAAATGCAACATGCGCCAGCTATCTTCCCAAACTTTTAATGAAAAGCGCTTATAACATGTTGATTATGCTGTCAACAAAAGAAAAGCTTTAACACAAAAGAGAATTTTCCACCAAAACAAAAGATCATAAATCAATTACTTGGATGAATTATTTTATAGTTGTACTGTAAAAAACATCTTAAACTTTTTGTTTTACAGTGAAATATTAAAATAGTAATATTTTCATTTAGTAGTAATAACGATCATAAAAATAATTTTATTTTACAGTACAATTATTTTAGTCATATTGATATAATCACATTATACACCATTTTTTGGCCAAATTGTATAGCCCTTAAAATAAGCGCAGCAAATCTAGACCCGTTTTTTTAAATCAGATTTTAAATTGTAATGGCAAATTTTATCAGAAAATCGCAATGAAAAGTTGAATTTACTAACTGCTCACTATGACCGCTTTCTCCCACAAAAGTGTGTGTAGAATGTTCAGATGTATGTTGGTTCTGTTTTTGTGTTTTCTTAAATGAAAGCCAATGCTGGACATTTGCTTTCAAGCTTGAAGTGTATCACCAATGCCTTTAACGTATTTAATAACATCATTTTTAGCACCTCTCAATTTAATTAGGACTGTTTTCATCTCAGTACGATGCTGAATGTAATGAACCTGATATCCAGAAGCACTTCTGCGGTCTGACGGCATCTCTCGCAGGCATCTGTACTCTCTTTGATGTCTTATAATTTATTGTATCTGATATGCACTGCTGGCAGGTGCGCTTTGAACTTTCACTCCTGCTGCAGAAGTTGTTTCTTCATATCTTACCGCATTCTTTTTTTCACCGCCCTCCTGTTTTTTTGTATACTTTTCAGGTTATTCTCAATCTAGGATTACTTCACACCTGTCTGAGCCGTGTCTAGGATTTTTCGCCCCCCTCGATTGTTTTGTCTCTCTTCAGTGATTTAGACATGGCCAGAGACGTTCACTGCTGACACAATGCTCCTCAGGCCTTTTACTGTAGGATTAGTTTGCAGCTGCTGTACGGCGCTCCTGGAGTGTAAAAGAATATTGTTTTTCTCTGAAAGGTGAGCTGACCGAGGTGTTTCTCCACTAATCTGCATTGTTATTAGAGCTGCTCAGGGCAGTAATGTCTGAGGCATTTAATTTGTGTTGAGGGGAAGTTTTCTTTGCTGAGATACAGCGATGGTTGGATCACGAGTGTTGCCTGTTGCAGTGATTTATCATCCAGGTTTTTGATATTTTTTGTTAACATTCTCACTTCATTTGATCTGATGCATTCTGTATCTAGAGCATTTCATGATATAAACATCATTGGGAAAGAAATGAATGTCAAATTAAAGTGGGGGGAAAAAATATAATTATTGTGAATTAGTCTCTTCTCCATTTACATTTAAAATCTGTTTTGAGACTTAGTCATTAAAGCAATAAGCCACAAAAAGCTGTGTATTTTAATAATGTTAATGTGGGTGGTTGTTTATGGTGTTTCTGATTGGTTTTTAAGCATTTTTGTTATTGTATGGCAGGTAAAATTGTATACTACTTATATACTGTTTAAAAGTTTGGGGTAAGCAAGATTTTATAAAGAAATTAACACTTATTGATCAAGGATGCATTAAATCGATTACTGTTTACAATATTAATAGTAAGAAATATTTCACATCAACATATTAGAATGATTTCTGAATAATCACGTGACACTGAAAACTGGAGTAACAATGCTGAAAATGCAGGAATACATTTTAAAATATAAGTTATTTTAAATTGCAATAACATTTCACAATATTACTGTTTTTACTGTATTTTGGATCACATAAATGCAGCCTTAGTGAGCAATGTAAATGTAAAAATCTTACAGATCCCAGACTTTTGATTCTGATCATTTCGGAGAGTAATATTACACCTCTCTTCAACAAACAAACAATGAGCAATAGTAATAGCAATCTGTTTACAGTTATTACACAACACAACTTAAAGTAATGTCAGTACCTACTCCTTTCCAACAAAACAGTCCTTTTATGATTTTAGGTTCCTCTCAAGTTGATACACTTTTCTCCTACAGCAGAGTGAGGTTGAGATCAGTCTTACGCAATGAACAGGCCCTAATTAGTGCTGGATTTGAAATCTGAACAAGCTGTAGTGTTGATGTCAAGTGCGTGTGGACTCCGAGGTGACTGAACTGTGAGTGTTTGACCCTGCTCTCTGTGCGTGTGTGTGAGAAACATCTCTCCATGTTTAGACATTGTCATCATCATCATCATCCGCTACTGTCTCTCATGTCTGTAAGTCATGCTGAAGCCTCAAACAACATGGAATGAGTTAGAAAAATAAGAATGTTCAAAAGGAAACGTGTCCTCCTTTCAAACCATTTTAATTTCTAATCCGTACATTTATGCTTAAAAAATAAAAATAAGAAATATTTGGAATTGTATGTGGAAATGCTTTTTAAAAAACAGAGTTAGTGCTAGAATTTAGCATGTACTGTATTTACTTACAATTTACTTTACTTCATTTACTAGTCAGCACTGTGGACCTGTTTGAAAACCAGGTCTAAAGAGCATTTTATTCATTGGAAATTAAAATAAGCCCTTGCGGACAATATTGTTATTTATATTTCTGGTCTGTTGTCTCTTAATTTAATTGCGTATGCCTGCAAAATTTTTATTTGCTCAACTTTTAGGAGTCCCAGGATTCTCACAGTCCAGGGTAATTTTAAAATTGTGATTACAGGGGTTAGAAAGATCATGGGAACACTCTAAAATATAAAAAATCATGGCAATGTACTGGTACTTGACATTTCGACGCATTTCTTTCCATGGGGAGGGATTCCACTTCTAAGGTATTTTGGTACACGATCATTTTACAGTAACACCAGTTTATGTTCCATGTGTTGCTAGTGCATTTAGTTAGTTGTTCTATTCAGCCTTTATATCATGTTAGTTATTCAGTTTTTTTTTTATCCTAAGCATTTTATGCTGGTAATAATGACTCTTCGTTTATTTTTAGATTTCTAAGGTGATTTTGTTCAATTAATGCGCTGATGATGTGTAGCCTAGGTCCTGAAGTAAATCTGAGACACTGGATGATAGATGTGCCATCAGACAAACAGACAACATCACTTTCATACGCAAGACGCTTCACTTCTGTATCACGGTGACTAAGCGTTTTATCGAAGCCGTGTGGTGTGACTTCACCTGTCGCGATAATTCGGTGATCTCATCTGACCTAAATGCTGCTCGGTATTGCTGAGTGATTGCAGCATGCTGACTCACCTCCTGCAGTTCAGGTAGCGAACGCCAGGTGGCGCTGCGAGCCGCGGAGGGAGCTTCCATCCGTCATCACTTCCAGGAACAAACGCCGCTTTTCCTGCCCAAAATAGCAGGAGGGGAATCTGTTCTCCCGGGAGGCCATCTAAAGTGTGGTGTCAGGCGTGAATCCAGTGTAAGTGGTCATGTGAAAACTATTTATTTTATTCCGACATTTCCTGTCAGCTGTTAGGATGTGAGGGAATTTACTGTAAAAAGAGGAGGAGATCTGCGGATAATCACTCAGTGATGAATATTATAGTTGGGTAGTTACAAAGGCCACCCTAAATTTGAATTTGGACACTTACACTACGCTTAAAAGTATCTAAAATGTATTTAATCAGACGTTTTCCAAGCTAAGTAGTTCACAAATAGAAGATTTTTATGTTAAAATAAACATAAATACACCGTACATACCAACATAAACATACTTTAATACATAAATATTAAATTAAGTAGTTAGACACTTTCTGTAAACTTAGGTGGAACTAACTTTATATCACAACAACCAATTCAATTTCAATTCAAAGTAATTTTTTGGTGTAATGTGCTTTGGTGTGAAAGCACATAATGTCAAGAAAAAGAAATACACAGCATAACAAATATAGTAATAATAACATTAATAATAAATAAGGTGCTAAAGTCACCTAGTTAGTAATGAGAAAAGCATAGTTTGTTTACAGATACCATTTGGTTATTCAATGTTTTGACATTAAGTGAAACTTGAGCATCAAATATATTTTGGTGCCATAGTAATGTCATGGTAACAATATTTTGATAGCTTGCATCGAATTGCAGCTGAAGGGTCATTGACCGCAATGAAATGAGTCACACCTGACTAAAGATAAAAGGAACCGCAGTCAGATTGTCCTGTTTCTTTGTTTTTCTTACTCCATCTGTTGACCCTTTATGTAATCCTGTTTTCTTTCTCCATTTGGGACAAGTTAAGAGGTGAGCGCTCCAGCTTCTAACATTGGAGTCTGTGTGTGTGTGTGTGTGTGTGTGTGTGTTTAAAAGGGAGAGTGAGTCAGTGATATTTCATCCCATTACCGAGGCTCGTGTACTGACTCACTTCCAGAACATTAGATTATCTACCAGCAACAGCTTCCTAAACCACAAAACACACACACTTGCTCCAAACAGCCCTGAACTTGAACTTTACTCCATGCAGTTATCCCACTTCCTTATTTATTCATGTATGTTTTGTATGCTTTACACTAAACTAAAAACACCTGCCTTTCTTCCCTTGGGATTTCCCTCCCTAACGTTTAAGTAAATTCATACAGCTGCGACCTTGGTCTGTGTGTTCGGGTCTGTCCATGAGAGTCTGACACATTCACACAGACTTTTGATGTCTTTTGTAACTCTGAGCAATAACATTCATTATTGTTGACTCCACAGGCGGATTCAAGGTTTTGTTCACAGAAGAATTTGTTTTTTGTCATTTACTCACTCTCATGTCATTACAAACCCATATTATTTGCTTTCTTCAGTGGAACTTAAAAGAAGGTGTTCTGATGAATGTTCAAAAATATATAGTGACAAGGGAATGTCAAGAACCAAAAAATCAAACAAGTCTGAAGCCATGCAATAGTGTAAGCCATTTTACGTGCAAAAAAAAACAACTGAAATGTAGAAATATTGTCTTGCCAACTAACTGAATTAAGCTGAAGTTGAAGTACTACAATTATTTAAACTGAAGCAAAAATGGTAATGCTTTGCATTAAGGTCCCATTAGATAATGTTATTTAATGCATTAACTCACATGAACAATGCATTTATTACAGCTTTTTTTAATTGTGTTAATGTTAACACAATTAAACGCAAATATCGCGTTCATTATTGAAGGCGATTCATCTGTGATAATGAACGCGATATTGCGTAGCTTGTCAGTGAACTACGGCTCTGTGTATTAAATACCGCTCCATTTGAAAACAGG
>JAUZSZ010253892.1:0-10794 GCA_034780575.1 Labeobarbus marequensis
CATTACTGAAAGGTGTGGCTGTTTACAGAGTGCTGTATCAAAGCATATTAAATGCAAAGTTGACTGGAAGGAAGAATCTGGGTAGGAGAAGGTGCACAAGCAACAGGGATGACCGCAAGCTTGAGAATACTGAGAGGCACAGAATCCATGTTTGAAGTCCAGTGTGAAGTTTCCACAGTCTGTGATGATTTGGGCTGCATATCATCTGCTGGTGTTGGTCCACTGTGATTTCTGAAGTCCACAGTCAATGCAGCCACCTACCAGGAGATTTTGAAGAACTTGAACTTCTCTGTTTTGCAAATCCTTTTTTTTATTATTGATCTTAGGAACTATTCTAATATTTTGAGATACTGATTTTTGACTTTCATTAGCTGTAAGCTCTAACCATCAAAATTAAAACAAAAAACTCTTGAAGTGTTTTACTTTACATGTAATGAATCTAAAATATATGAAAGTTTCACTTTTTGAAATAAGTTACAAGGAAAAAAAACTAACTTTTTCACCATATTCTAATTTTCTGAGATGTACATGTACACACACACACACATACATAACATTTGTGTGTGTTTTTAAAACCCTTACGTTAACCATGTGTTTTAAATTATTTACATAGTAATGCAATTTTGTCATTCAAATATTTCAATTTTCCAACATTACTCTACAGAATCAATGTAGCCCACCTTCTAATGTACCTAACAAAAAGTTTGGCTGTGCAGCAAACTTTTTTGGTTGTTTGTATGCGTGTTCTTTTCCTTTTGCCAGAGTATGTGTGCTCATCCTCTGAAGAGAGCTGAAATATATGGGGGGGAAAGTTCAGAGAAACTAGGCTTTTGTAAATTGTGCATTACTTAACCAATTTTAAAAACAACAACAAAAAAATATCCTGAATCTTACCTACATAGTTTTGCAAGTCGTTCGCGGATTGCCATGCTGACAACAATGAATTAATCTATTTGTAACAGAAAGAGGTACATTCTCTGACAAATCTTCCACCTGCCAAACCAGACAATTTGGCCCCTTTTCTTTCTTTTTTTATCATCAGACCTGCAGTTAATAGCAAACAAAATTAAGACAAAAAAAAAGAAAAAAAAAAGAAAAATTAAAGCTGACTATAATTTCACTGTATAATTAAATGGGAGTAGGGAGAAGACTGCATAGATCAGTGATGAGTTTCTTAAATGTTAACAGTTAAAGAAATCGTACATAAATAAATTTACAAAAATGTTTACCTGCATGCCATGTGACAATTAACTAACATCAGAGAACCATGAACATGCAGATGTGTTAGTTTTGTAAAATACAAACATCCAAATAATAATTCATATTAGGGCTATGTGATACTAAATAAAAATGTGATACCTTGTTAAATAATGCAATATTCAATATACGATATGATATTGTGTGCAAAATCAATTTAAATTATATTTTAAAATATTTAAAAAATGAAAACAATATATATTTCTCATATTCTTTCTTGGAAAAGAAAACCACTACAACTTCTAAAAGTGACCAGCAGTGTTTTAGAATTACATAAAAAGTAATCTCACAAATCTGAAAAAAATATCATTTTAACATCAATGTAAACAAAACAAAACAAACAAAACAATCAGTGCCAATATAACAGATACAAATAACGTCTAACAGTAATAATCAAATGTAAATAAAAGTATAAAATAACACTGCATAGTATTCACTGTATGAATTAAATTTAGATTTAAATCTTTGTTAAAGCTGTGTTTTGTTGTTTGATTAACATTAGTGACATAGACAGCAGCACGTGTTTATAGGCTGCTGTCACTTTAAGACCAAGGTCTGCTTGGATCCAGTATAATGATACATCCGCTTTCTCAGCTGTTTATGTTCATTTGAAACATAACTGACTGTGTTTAGACAATGATCGTCGAGATGGGTACTTCATCGTAATTATCTGTGTCTGTTCAAACACAAGGAAATGCGAAAGACGAATGTTTGCAGGGTTGGAAACATGCCTCTGTGTGCGCGCTTTGAGTGTGTACAAAGAAAATGTCTCGGTTACGTATGTAACCCTCCTTCCCTGAAGGAGAGAACGGAAACATCATGTCGGATGATGACCGACAAATTGGGATCTTGCTTAGAGAGACCAATCCTCTTTGAGTATAACTAAAAGCATGTTTACACCTGGTCACTTCATGTGTTTTCTCTGATTGGATATCTATCTGACTTGTTAAAACGTTTCCATTTACACTTGGCCACATAAATGTCTTTGCAAAATGGATATAAATGTGT
This sequence comes from Labeobarbus marequensis, assembly GCA_034780575.1. Lineage (NCBI taxonomy): Eukaryota > Metazoa > Chordata > Actinopteri > Cypriniformes > Cyprinidae > Labeobarbus > Labeobarbus marequensis. Next base: position 2,266 of record JAUZSZ010253892.1, read on the forward strand.
TCTTCAGTTCCTGTGCTATATGCAAATTTAACGGAGTTCACATCAATGAAAGCAATACATAGGCTCTGCATTTTATTCATTATCAGCTAATTTGCTATGTATAATGCTATGTATAATGTCATTGTGATGACTTTGTTATGCATTTGTTTATTTTTTTTTACTGTCTAATAAATCAATCAATCAATCAAAAAAAAAAAAAAATTTCAATATCAGAGACCACAACAGGAGAGAGCGTGAGATCAGCAATGGAAAGATAGATTAGTTTCACTACTTTTAATGAAGATGATTGTGTGTTGAGTGTCTGTTGCTTTCAGTTTCATGTCGACTTGCTGAAGAGATAGGCTACTCAGCTGCTCATCCGCGGTGACGCGGTGACGTGCCATATAGCATATAGCTTATAAAACACTCTTACAAGTTTATTATTTTAATATTTTGTGAGGAGTAAATTTAGCATATGTGGTTTCAAGAACCAGATGCATTTACACTTGTTCAGTTTTGTCTGGAATGCGGCCCAGACCACCTCCTGAAGTGGTTTGAGCAATCGGATTTAAATCAGTCTCAAAAGCATTTCGGAGGGCATTTACACCTGGTCTTTTCAGGATCGGATAGCTATCCGATCAGCAAAAAATGCATGGCGACCAGGTGTGAACGGCCCCTAAATGAGCCAGCGCACCATAGCATGCGATGATTGCATCCAGCTGTCGCTGATCAGTGTGAGTATAAGTAGGCAGTAGGTGCAGCACATATTCAGGTTTTTGCTGAGGAGCCGAGCTGGTAACCCGGCTGCTTGTAGGCTCACCACCTGATCCGTGAAGGGAGTAGGATTGTCACGATGCCATAAACACGTTATGATACTATACCAGCTGAAGTATCACGATACCAAGTAGCCATGCCAAATTGTATTAATTCATAATTCAGAGCTATAAAATGAAGCAAATTGTCAGAAATACGAAGATATAAAAGAAAACAGACCAAATTGTCCTCAGAATCATTTTTAATGAAAATTTCAAAGAGAACTGGCTGTTTGAAAAACTCAAGAACAGTCATTAAATGTGCCACGCACATACTTCACATGTACAGTAATGAACAAATTGCAACTCTCCTCAGGGTACAAAGTATGAACACTGCATTAAGAATTGAATTTGGATAAGCAAAGTCATGAAACTTGGATTTTAATGAAGAATGAAATTGAAGAAAAAATAATAATTAAAATATTCATCCGAAAAGTTCATTTGAGAACATTAGAACGTTCTACTGTTTCTGAGTAAATTAATGATGGTGCCTTTACAGTTTAGGTGTCTAGTTTCTCGACCTGGCAAGAAACACCAGCATATCCGCTTGATGTGAGGTCAGCCTTGCACGGCGGGATGAACGTATGTTGCCTAATGTACTTAAATTGCATTCTGATTCACAACTCGCGGTAGATATACACAGGCATCTTTTTGCGAACACTGACAGGACTGGAAAGCTGCCCTCATTTAGTCTCCACCATTTGAGTCGGTCACCTCTTGCATCTGTCTCTGGCATTTTGTTGTATATTTCCAATTCCCTCCTTAGCTTTTGCAGTGAATGCAAATACATTAATATTCAATTAAGTCATATCTGCTCAGGTTATTAGCTACAGTACTGTAATTTCATAGAAACATACAAAATAGAGTACACTGTAATATTACCTGTGGTTCTGCTGCAGAGACCTTAACTGTACTTAATTTTTACTGTAACTGACAGATTTCGACCAAAAAAACAAAACAACAACAACAAAAAAAAAAACACAACATTGGAGTGGGAGGGAGTGGGAGTCATTATTCCAGGAGTGGAACTGGATGGGATTTTCCACCAGTTTTTTTCCAGTTTTTTCGTGGGATTGGGATGGGACGAGATGGGGTTTTTTTTCTTTTTGGTTTTCTTTTTTTTTTTTTGGGAGTGAGATGGGAGAGGTTTGAAAATCCACTCCCATGTCACCCTCTAATGCAGTCCCATCAGTAAAGATCCCAAATCAGCCTAATGTCAGGTGTCCAAAGGCTAAGTGGACTTTTGGCAGGTATTATTAATGAGAAACGAGGAGCAACACCACACACAACTGAGGATGAGATCACAGCATGCCCACCTTAGTTGAATAAAAACCCAAAATGTAGTTATTTGTTATGAACTGAAAGCCAGTTTATGCACAGTGTTGCACACATTAAATTTCATGTAAATCATCCATGCTAACAAACACATTTACTATTTGGATTATTATTATTATTATTTTTTATTTTATTTATTTATTTATTTTTCCATTTGAAAGTAGACATTTCACTCTCTACAGATATGTTTTTCAAAGACGGAGTTTCAAAGTTTCTCACTCAAGTTCACAGAGACCTAAAGTGCATCCTGTTTGCTTTAAAACGCAACGTTTCATTGATATTCTGAGTGCACACGAATAAACGTAGAGTCTTTACAGATTCAAAATATGTATTAGGCTACTTTTCTCTGTATGACCAAAATTATGGAGATTTTAAGGAGCAAGTGAGCGCACCGGCGCCTGTCCTGTTAAGCGCGCTATTCAGCTTCCACTCTTCACACAAACACTTCAATAGCACACATTTCTCTAGGTTAACATCATATTGAACGGCCATGTGAAGTTGCTACTACATCTTTCAGATGAAAAGCAATATTTGAGGTCAATGAATGATAGGTGAGCGTTTCTGCGTCATTCACTTAACAGGAAACTTAACACTTAACCACACCAAACAGGACAAGAGTCAGGGCAACTAGAATTGAGTTCAGAATTAAAATATACAGTTTATAGTTTATTCATATAAAAGGTATGTTTGTGTATAAAGTTGGGTATATCATTACTATTCCCGGTTCCGCCCACTCCCGCTGGCATTTTTTCCTGTCCCGTCCCAATCATGTGATTCGTAGCGATTTTGTTTCCCATTCCCGAAATATGTTAGCCTCTAGACTGCATGCATCAAGCCTTCCTCAGTCTGCTGCTGAAACCACTCTTCCACCTCTTGTACATCAGATACAAAGGTGTCTTTGAACCTTGGGTCTAAAAATGTACCAGTGTTCAACGTTGTTTGTACCTCTTTCTGATTGTATCTGTTTTGCATATCAGAACTTATGCAATCCTTGATGCAAGAACTTATTTGGCTATCAGAGGCAGACACTGTCAAAATTGATTCAGTTTTCCAAAGAGGCAGGACTGAGGAAATTGTGGGATGCTGCTCTCCACTTAGTGCATCAGTAGATTCCCTTAGAGGTCCAAGCACATTTTTCAGTGCTTCCATTGTAGCAGCATCCAGGTTTTTAGGCATGAGGTGACACTTGTTTCCAGTGGCGTGCACAGGCCTCCGGAGGGGCAGGGGCGACATGGCGTTACAAGGGCACAATCACGGACCCTGGGGGGGAATTTTTGGATGGATTGGACTGGGTGATGGGTTTGATCCCCCTTGGCTATTGGGGTGGGCGACATGGCAAAAATATCATATAATGATTTTTTTTTTTTTTTTTTTACAAATATCACGATTCTTTATCATGTTATCAAATTAGCCAAAATAATTTCCCTATTATAAAGACAGCCTTTAAAAAATATAAAAAAGGATGGTCGATATTTAGGGCAAAGTGGGTGAAGTCATTATTTCATCTTCGTCATTATATCTTTGTTATAATATCTTCTTTTGTTTTCAGCACAAGAAATAAATTAATAGAAATTAATATTAATTAGTTTGTCATGTATCAGTTTGTGTTGTGGTACACCAAGGTAAGCCTGCTTTGACTTTAACTGTCTTGTCAGCTTGGTGGGTCATGAAAATGCAGAGACAGTTCTTCTAAGCCAAGACAAGGTATTGCCTACATGATCAACACTGATGCACTTGTGAACTGCCAAGTCAGGATGATGCCCGAAGCATCGAATCCAGTTATAATTAGACAAGGCCTTGATGTTATTTGCAAATTGAGCCCCCATTGCTCTCCCAGCATCTCAGACAAGGCCTCGCTTAGGCTCTCTACTGTGGTCACTATTAAGTTCTGCACAGCCCAGGCACCATGACTGCATCTGCCAATCCTTTGTTATGAACTGAGCAATTACAGCCAGTCTGTCACACAGGCATAAAATACAGATCTTTCAAGTTCTGCTGTTATTGTCTCTCTAGTTTCTGTGCACAATTTTGTTATTTCGTTATTCATGAAAAGGTCCCTGCTGGGCAACTCATATTTGCTGTTTAGCTTCGTAACTAGTTGCTTGAATCCAAACCTGTCCACTGTATATATTGGAATTTGGTCAAGACAAATTAATTTGGCCACAGCTCTGTTTAGAACAGCTGCTTCTTTGGATGTTGGTTCATACTTCTTGGATTTCTCAAAGAGGCTGTTGATGGTGGGTTGCAACTTGCTGGTGGCAGGGGTTTCTGGTTCTGAAAAAAAACAAAAAAAAAAAACAATAAGAAACAATATGAAATTAATTACTTGGATTCTGTTCGTTTGTAAAATGCATAAACACATTTATTTAATTTTGAATGTAAAAAAAAATATATTCAATAGCCCGTTAAATTTTATTTTCAGTACAATAGGAAACAGAAATTTGTTTTACATTTACATTATAATACGTTAGTACTGTAAATTTAATCAGTGTAATGACATTTTTTAATTAAATGAAATCTGTGTAAGCAAAACATTTTAGAACTGCAGAAGTGACACAGAAGCTGCATTTGAAGTGACATTAACACTGCAATTACAACTGCATAAATGAGTATTTATATATAAAGTTAACATAAAATGCCAAATACATATGAAATGTTGAAAAAAAAAAAAAAATTTTATGGAACTACCTTTAAATGGGAAACTAAAACCTCCAGTAGGTGGCAGTAGCTAATGACTTAATGATTTATTGACCGAATCATTCAACAAACTTCTGATTGCTTCAGGAATGAAGCAAGTGTCTACCTTCATGAGTAGCTCATTTAATCATTGACTCACTCATAGGAATGTACCTCTGAAGATTTGGACTGTCTTCAGAAACGATTCGATGGCATTTTGTTTTCATCTTCACTCCATGTAATACCTAAAGGAAGTGTTCTTAAAGGGGTCTTATGATGTTGCTAAAAAGAACATTATTTTGTGTATTTGGTGTAATGTAATGTTTACGTGGTTCGAGGTTCAAAAAACACATTATTTTCCACATACTATACATTATTGCTGCTCCTCTATGCTCCGCCTTTCTGAAACGCGTCGATTTTTACAAAGCTCATCGTTCTGAGAAGTGAGGTGCTCTGATTGGCCAGCTATCCAGTGCATTGTGATTGGCTGAATACCTCAAGCGTGTGACGGAAATGTTACGTCTCTTACCATGTTATGATGCCGTGTCCCGGTGCGACGAGACTAAAGCAATAAAACCCACTATAAACAAGGCATTTGTTGCATTCAGTGAGGACATAATTACTGATTATAATGACTCATACGGTCTTTTTACGCATTGCGCCACATAAACATAACACCATGTCTGCATTTGTGATCGTAGAAATGCAAAACAATCACTACTCTACACTGCTCAAAACTCGCGTTTGAATAGTCAGTAGCAAATTCTTTAAATATCGAAACGTACTTGCAGGCTGTGAGTCAGAAGCACCAGACTGTCCTTGCGACGTTGGAATTGCCCCACTTTATAGTGTTGACAGCCATTCATAGTGTTCACATTGTAGGCTACTCTCTTCCAGGATCAGGAAATTGTCCTCTGTAAAATGCACAGCACACGCTCTAATATTTGGGCTGAACTGTTCTGGAACAGTGTTGTAAATGTAACCTAACCAATGATTTCTAGTTGTGTACTCATTTGGAAGGCTAAACAAAGTACTTTCGCTTTCACAACGAAACACACAGCGTCTCCATGACATGACGGCGGCAACAACAATACTACAGCGAGAATAAAAGTTATGCCTTCTTTCATTGCATATATGTTTGGGCGGTGTTATGCAACTCTTCCAAAACCATGACGTAGACATGTGGGGGCGTGTTTGAATGAGCCATTTTAGGAGGGTGTGGACGAGTCTTAACTTTTATAAAAAATATATCTTTGGGTTTTAGACTTTAACCTGTTAGCCAGCACCCCCCATTTTGGGCCTCACGGGTGAAAATGAACTACCTAAATTAAAATGGTTAAAGTTCCTGACAACAGTGTGCTACACACACAATTTAGGTCTCTTTGGAAAGAAGACACTCTAGGCTTTACTATCCATCATCCAGAGTTGATAACGCTCAAAAAGATAAAAAGTTATAGACACTGACGTGCCTTGAAAAATGTTTTTCCACACTGAATGTTTTTTTTTTTTTATTTCATATACAAATACATGAAATAAGTCCTGGAGCAATCCAGAAAAGTAAAGGGTTGAAAGTCACGTGTCTCATGAGTTTATATTTCAAATTTGAAGAAGATACCATGAAAAATTAGATTCCTGCAATCATTTTTCTGAGAATATTTCTAGTCGACCCCCCCACTCCCCACCCCACCCCTGTTTGAGGAAAAATAACCACCAAATCTATTGCAAAATTATACAAACTATTTTAGTCATTATACTCCTGCATAAGTTTTCAATTATAAAATAATAGACAGAAGTTTAGACGCCATATAAGTGATTTATTTGAGCACTAAAAAAATACAATAAGAATAATTTGAGAATTAAAAAATAAAAAAATAATTTGTTAAAAAACATTAAAAAAATGATGTAGTATGTAGTACATACTATGGTTTCCAGACATAAACTGATATTGCCAGACATTCACACTGATTGCAGTCAGTAATCACATGCTGATGTGTGTCCATACAGATGATAATCATACAGATGGGCCATATCATCAATAATAGCCGTCAATGACAGCATTCATATATCTGTCATTCAGTCGGTAAACACACGCTAATGTGCGTTCATACAGATGGTAATCATGCAGATACAGCCACATTCCCCAGAAAACACACACACATATATGAAAAATGTTGAATAATTATTTATGTAAAAAGGCGATCGCTAAGTTACGCCCCCATCAGATGACAGGCACGTCACAGCGTGCATTACTTCTCCTCCAGGAGAGAGCGCCAAATTCAAATAGACTATATTCCGCGATTCCGGATCCTTATCTTTGTAACTAAACCAGGATTTCAGCAGTGGATGTGTTTGTGACTTGTTATTACAATGATAATGGTATGTACTTCTTTTTTATTCTGCATGTTTTGATGTGTACTGCTTACACAAATTTAGCAAATACATTCCTTTTAAGCTTTCCATTGAAAAACAGCAATCTATCTATACTTGAGGCTTAGACCTTCAGAATGATATATAGTTTGTCGAGATTAACTTTGTCCCATTTCATTTAATCTATTCGTAAACTATGACACATGCAAACAAAGGGCATTCGGTGCACCGGCATCCTGGTCCTAGGTAACAGGTTAATCTTTTATCTGGGGGGTCTTATTTCCCCATCTGACTTCAGATTTTTTTTTCCCTCTACATAGTTATATGCTAAAATTTACATGTCACCAACTTAGTAGTTTGAAGGAGACATGAAACAGGCAGGCCAATGACATGTTGAGGGTAATCAGTGTCTCGTTCTCTCAGTACATGCTGGGGTACATGCATAACCCGAGACATTCCCCTTCTAGGGAAATGCCATGCCGTGGCACATGCCTTCCCACCTGGTAGGAGAGCACCAAGGAAGCGACAGACATACACCTAACCTTCCCTCAGAAAGCAGCCAACCCACTGACGCCTCGGGCTGCTCACATAGCTTGGCAGAAATGGGGAACCCAGTTTCAAATGAAAGAGGGACATCCAACACAGCTATCCTCAAATAACTATGCTATGAGAGTTTTCTACCAATTCCACAAAACTGTCCAGATCTCATAGAGGTGGCTATATGCTTACAACCTTAACAGGGGAGATAGCACTCAGGGCTCAAAGAGACTGCTACTTAAAAACCCTAAGCAGGGGAGCAATCACCGAGCTGGCACATAGCTACCCTCAGATAGATATGTTCTTGGGAAGGGTAACCTACTATAGTTTGCCAGGACCACCAACAGTGGTGCTGTCTGCTTAGAAACCCTAACAGCAGAGACAGCATCTTCTCGGCAAGGGCTCAAAGAGACCACTACTTAAATACCCTAGAACAGGGAGTAGTCACCAAGCTAAGACACAGCTATTAACAGAAAGCAACCTTTCAAGGGTCCTAACTGAAGATTGCCAAGACCAAAGACAGGGCTATCTACTAAAAAAACTCTAACAGCACACTTATCAGGACACCACTAAATTAACTTAAATACCCTAACAAGGGGAGCAGTCATGGAGCTGGAACTAAGCCATCCTCCAATAGCAGTCTCCTAGGCAGCCTCCTCACACAATGGACAGATGAACGTGGACTGTATATTTGTTGGACATTATCTCGATGGATCTCTCTACTAGTCGTATACAGTGCCCTCCAATAATATTGGCACCCTTGATAAATATGAGCAAAGGCAGCTGTGAAAATAAATCTGCATTGTTTATCCTTTTTATCTTT
>JAUZSZ010255080.1:0-10786 GCA_034780575.1 Labeobarbus marequensis
GAGCAGGGTGAGTGAAGATCGATTCCTAAATTTAATGTACGAGCAGAGACTGTTCATTATAGGAAGCAATGGCCAGTTTAAAGACACCTATGAAATAAACATTGGGTTTTAGTAGTTTTTTTCTACTGGTTTGTGATTTCAGGCAAGCTGAACCCCATGGTTTATGTCCAGCATAGTATCACCAGCATGGCCGCCCCTTCAGGACACAGTCTAAGCAGGGCAGAAGGTCACGGTCTGCGCTTCCTGCTTCGAGAGGAGGACCTGCTCATCCTGGACGCCTACCACAAACTTCTGACCAAACTCACCACTGTCGTCAAAGAGATGGAGTGCTACGCCGCCCAGATTCATGAGTATGACATTTGTATTTGATTATGTCTTTGTTTGGCCATGTGAACATTTTCAAAACATGAATATATAGCTTGCCTTTTCAGCCTAGTACAACACCTGTTTTAAAATTCAGTACTTAAATTGACGAAAAGTCAGGTTTTTAAGTGAATCAGAGAGTCGTGACTGAACTGTAAATCTGCCCTTTGCTTCCAGAGAACTCTGTAACTCATCACAAAGAGAGCTTGATCATTAGAAATGTATTATCTTTCATCGGAGGAGATCCTTCATTGTGGTTTATGTATTATTCTCTTTACTCTTTTGTTGGTGGCCTACCCTCTGAATGAACTGGTCTACCTGGTTATCATGCTTTTAAAGTCACAGAGAGGTTGGAAAGAAATCAGAAAAACTAAATTATTATTTAGGTGTTCAGTGCAAAACAACCATTGCTAATATTAGTGATACAGTGAATATGTAAACATACCTCGATCAAGAGGTTAGAAGGAAAATAGAAAGAGCTTTAGAATCAGAATCAGAAAGAGCTTTATTGCCAAGTCTGTTACACAAATAAGGAATTTGTCTTGATGACAGGAGCTTCTGGTGCAGAAAGTACAGACATAGTGCAGACATACATATAATTTGAGGTAATAAAAAGAAATATGACACTAATAATAAAGGGAATAGACAATAAATAAATGAAATAATAACTATATGATAATGAAAATATAGAGAAAAAAGACAATTAAGAATGTGAAAAAGTGCTATTTTACAGATGAAAAGTTTTGAGAAGTTATGTACAAAATATAGAGAAAATAGACAGAATTATGAATGTGCAAAGGTGCCATTTTAAAGAGAAGTTATAAATAAATAAAAATAAGATTATTATTTATATTATTATTTTATCAAGTGTGCTTTAACTGAATTATTGAGATTTTAAAAAAATAATAATTATTAATATTTTCTCAGCTTTGTTAATTTTTTATATTTCTAGCTAAATCATTAATTAAGTGTTAATATGTGATGTTGTTGTTGTTGCAGTTAAAAAACAAAGATAAAAAAAATTGTAAAATCTTGGGTTGATGTTAGCTAATTATATGAAACACTTGAAGGTTAACTTATTTGCAGCATTTTTACATCTCCCTTGACTGTAAATGATTTGAGACATTTAATCAGATGTTGGATTTGGAATCAAATAACGTCAGAAATCATGCAAATTGTTTCTAGATGTGACAGTTCTTATTACTGCTAAAGTCTCTATGGGATGTCACTGTCCCAGCAACCGTGAAATCGTTGTACATTTCACATGACCCAACATCTGGAATTTGCATTATGTCTCTAATTACCTTTTTTTTCTCCAGCAACTAAATGTGTGTGTGTGTGTGTGTGTGTGTGTGTCTGCGTGTGTGTGTGTGTGTGTGGCACTTTAGTAAAAAGAGGGTGGGTTCTTCCTGTCTGAGCCGAGCTGTTGATTCATTTTCTGGAAGCACATTAACACCTTGAAGGAAATGGGACACTCTGAGGCCCCTATCCCAAAATGGAAATTTGCAAAAATAAAATAAATAAATGCCACAAGAGCACTGACCTCAAGCAGTACACTGTAAATGTCACTCTCCCTGAGTAATTTGCAAAGTGGCAAAAGCGACTAACAAGACTACATTATGTTCTCTTTCTTTCTCTTTCCAATTCTATTCATAGCAACTGTAGTTTAAATAAAAAAACATCCATTATCCCATCAGCCTTTGAATATTCATCATTACATGGACATCACATGCTCAGACCCTCGGTGGACATGATGGCAATTACAGCTAGTCTTGATCTGCAGTGGGGGCGGCACCTTTCACTGCTCCTGCCATATGCTTGTCAGTGCCGATTGCTGGCTGAAGGTCTGTGAGTATGCTTATTGGCAAGGCCGTCCTTGATCTGGTGGGGAGATAATGACCTTCCTCACAGCCCTGGGCAAGAGGGAGTGCTGTAATGGCTGCCTGGAGGCGGTTGTCAGACAGCCATACCTATCATGCAGCAATAATGGGGCAAATAGCACCCGAGTAGCTCATCGGAGCTGCTTCCGGAAGCTTCTGACTCCGCTGTGGATCAAGAAGTACATTGATCTCTACAATTGTTGAGGTTGAAGAAAAGGCTAAGAAAAGCAAAGTATGAGGAGATCTGAAGTGGGTGGTTCAGAAAGACTTGCCTGGTGTTGTTATAACTGCCTTAAAGGGACACTTCAGCTAGAGATGAAAATTCTGTAATTTTTTTATCAGCTTCTTGAGAGAAAAAGTTATTAAATGATGATACATAATTAACTTTATGTATTTATTGTGATGGTATTAATATAAGTAATATTTATTGTGACTTTCTCATAATCATGATTTTTTTTATCTCATGATTCTGGCTTGATGTGTCTTATTTTTACTATTTTAACTACATTTTTCAGATTTTTTTACTTTTAATGTCATGGTTTTGTCTTTTATATTTTTAATCATTTTATTTATTTCTTTTTTAAAGATTTATTTTGGGCATTTTTGCCAATTGGGGGAGAGAGAGGGGACAGGATTCAAACTCGGGACGCCCATAGCGCAAAAAGGGTATTGCCACCAATTTCAGTCATTTTATGTCATAATTGAAATTTTTGTTTCATGATTATGGCTTAGTATCTCATATTTTGACTTTTTGGCTCAATTATTTAGTTAATCTTAGTTCATTATTATTTAATTTTGTCTCCGTTATTATTTGGAATGTCAAAGTTTTGACTTTTTAACCTGTATGACTTTATATTCCTACTATATGTGAAACAAAAAAAGATATTTTGAAGTCTTATGAATTTCATAGGTTAATAAAATGAATGGTGCCAGCAATGTTGTTTTGGACCCCACTCACTTTCATTATATGGACAAAACAATTCTATATCTACTTTTGTGGTCCACGGAAGAAAGAAAGTCAAACAGGTTTAGAATAAAATGAGGGTGAGTAAAATAAAGATGACTTAAAATAATTTAAAATAAGACAAAACAGGAAAAACAACAGGAGCCAAGAATGCCGCACTGGTGTCTTCTTGTAATCAACAGTGCTCTTTGGATATTTGGAAGTACTATAAATATCAAACTGAGAAGATGAAATACTCCAAGGCACTCGTGTAGTAAAAATAAGACAACATAGGCATTGAAATAAGCTGAAACAACTAAAAATCAAGATAATTTGTATTTTAATTCACCTCAACAAATGTTTGTTTTCTTTGACCCAGGATTCCCGGATTTATGAGGAAGTCAAATTTTAAATGTGATTTATGTACCTGGAAAGGTCATAAATTAATAAAATCCTCAAATGCCACATTTTCCGAGTTACATGCTCTAAAATATTTATTGTGAAAGAAATTAGGAGTAAAATAAAATAGAATATCCATATCCAGTAAATCAGTCAACTGGAAGAGTCGAAACCCTACAGAAAATGATGCTCCTACAATTTTGGTTGCTGAAATCTAATTAACTTTAATCATAATAATGTACGTTTTTACATTTACATGTACTAGGATTTCCCATAGATCAAGTTTCCTAAAATGTATCTCATGTATCATACTTGTTTTCTTAAAGGAATAGTTAACCCACAAATAAACATTTTGTCGTCGTTTACTCACCCTCATGTCATTCCAAACCTGTACGATTTTCTTTCTTATGTTGAACACAAAAGAAAATATTTTGAAGAATTTTAAAGAACCAAACATTTGTTGGTCCCCATTGACTTCTATAGTAGGGAAAGAAATACTATGGAAGACAATGGGGACCATCAACTGTTTGATTACCAGCATTCTTCAAAATATCTTCTTCTATGTTCAGCATAAGAAAGAAACTCATAGAGGCTTGGAATGACATGAGGGTGAGGAAATGTAGACAGAATTTTCATTTTGGGGTGAACTATCCCTTTATTAACAGATGCTCCTATAGCGCTATTTAGTTAATCAGTTTTCCGAATGGGTTGCACATGTGTTTTTAAGTAGTGTTTACATAAGCAGCTCTTCTCCGGACAGCTTTACTTTGCTTAGAAGAATCAAAGAACGTTTTATCCACATAGATCATATACCATAAAACCAATATTAAATTCTGTTCCTTTGGCTTTGGCTTCTATACTGTCCTGCTAGTTAAATGCAGATGTTTCATATCTGTCTTCTCAGCTGTTTCAGATAGTGATCTCTTTTGTATTTGCAAGTGTGACTTGACCAGAAGTCACATTCTGATTATAGTTGAAAGTGCCGAGTCAGCTGCACGACATTAGCTGAATGTAAAGAGCCTCACATGTCACATGAAAGCACTCGTGTATAAAGCACCATAGGCAGAAAGACCCATGGACCCGAATCAAGATCTCCCCTGCAGACTCTCATCATTGTTCCCCTCCTCCACTACTTCTCACTTTGATGCTCAGTGCCCCTCGAGGCCCCATGCCACACACACTTCCTTATTAAGCTCCAGCCAATAGCGGCGCTGGGTGCTCTTTTCAGTGGCGACAGAATGGTACTCGATGGTGGCGACCTGTCAGTTTTGACAGGAGGGAACATTGTTAGAAAACCGCAAAGATGGAGAGGGCAACTGAAGGGGCCAATCTCACAAGCTGGAATCTTTCCTCAGTTTCTCACTCGCAGAACTGGTTTGGGTTGTGATTTCATTGAGTTTTATTTATTGTTAGAATGAGAATTAGAGTTACGGTTTGCGCTCGTATTCCACGAAAGTATGTTTATGTGTCCTCTCTCATTAAAACAACCCTGAGGGGTTTGTCTGAAACTCAAACAAGGCTTGATATGTTAGTATGTTCATGTGTGGAGAGACTGGGCCTCAAAACCAGACTGAAAATATGGCTTAAATGTCCCCATGTGTGAGAATAAGTGTCTACATTTTCTGAATCTAACAAAGTTATGACTGTTGACACAGCTGTATAGGCGTGTTTTGATGTTATCCATATTTTGAGGACCTTGAACTTCCTTGAGTTGTTGTCGGGAAGCCAAACGCAAACAGGTTGTGATTTTGTTTGGCTCTGGTCATCCTCACACATTCAGCAATCTGACACGCTGTGCCTGATCCTCTCGAAATGTTTCAAATATAACATGAAACCATGCTAGACTTACGAGATGTTAGGGTTTGTGAACTGACAGTTGGATGGAAGGATGGACAGCATAACAAAAGCAAGTTGAAAGTGTAAAAGAAAAATGCACAACACAAAGGAAATAAACCACAGCGCAATAGAGAAACCCACAACATAATGGAAATAAGCCATAACACAATGGAAATGATCCAGAACAACAGGAATAAGGCAATAAATAACACGACAAATTGAACAAAAACTATGTAGACCACTGCATTTTTACAGCAGTCATAAGATACAAACATTTTGTCTTATAAATGATGGATATTGTGACTTTGAAGAAGTTATATACAAAAAGATTTGTTAATATGACAGAAGTCTCCCACTATAATGTTTATCTTTATTGCAATATTTTGCACATGTGGTGTCTTCAGCAGACCTAGTGAGTTATAAGAATGATCTTTTCTATTTTGTAAGCGTGCCATAACTATTTTACGCAATATTGCCCAATATATGCACATTTTATTTTATTTTATTTTCCATCCATTCTTCAAACCATAAACGTAGAGTATACATGCTAAAGTGTAAGCTACATGTGACATAAAGTAGTTGAGGAAAACACCTTGGACAGATGATCATTATTTTATTTAATTTAATTTTTTATTATTTTTATTTTATTTTATATTATCCATTCATTCTTCAAACCATAAAGTTATGGTATACATGCTACAGTGTAAGCTACATATAACATACAGTAGTTGAGGAAAACACCTTGGACGGATGGCCGTTTTATTTATTTATTTAATTGTATTATTTTAAGTTATTTTATTTAATTTAATTTTTTTTTTTTTTTTTTTAATTATTCCATATGTTGTGCCTTATTTCCACTGTGTTTTCAACTGCTAGTATTTATTATGTTATCCACCCCTGGTTCACTGTGACAGAGTTGTGGAGTGATGTGTCTTTCCCTCTGTTTATGTGAGTCATGAACATGTGTTTCTGGAGGTGTAGATTCTGACTCTTTTATTGCACATAGATTGCAGTGTGATTAAAGAGTGATTAATCTTTCTGTGGTTCTTCTTGTCTCTCTCTTTCTCTCTGTATTTCCCACAGTTTGCTCTCCTCTATCACACATCCCACAGGGTCTGAAGGGAAGCCCACTGAGAGCTACATTTCAGCTGAGAGTGAGAGCGAGAAAAGTGAACGCAATGGGAAGAAAGTGTGTTTTAATGTGACCGGAGACGAGCAGGAAGACTCAGGTCACGACACCATCAGCAACAGGGACTCCTACAGGTAATGTGTCAAACAAGTATGTGTTATACTCAAGGATGGGAAAACAGAAATCAACATAAACAGCTTCTATAGACATTTTCCTCTTTCTGGTCAACTAATGTCATGACAAAAGTGTAATAAAAATGTTAGTTAAATGTATTTTATTTTATTGTATTTTATTTGTTATTTTATTTTTATTATTTTATTTTATATTATTTTTTTATTTTATTTTCTATTCTATTTCATTTTATTTTTTATTTTTATTCTATTTGTTGTTTTTTATTTCATTTAATTTTTAGTTTTATTTTTTATTTTATTTTATTTGTATATTTTTTATTCTATTTTAATTAATTTATTATTTATTTTATTCTATTTAATTTGTTATTTCATTTTTTTCTATTTTTTATTTTTTATTCTATTCTATTTCATTTTATTTTATTTTATTTTTAATTTAATTTTATTTTGTTTTTTAATGTTTTTATTTTTATTCTATTTTATTTAATTTGTTTTATTTTTTTAATTTTATTTTTATATTCTTTTTAATTTTTTGTTTTATTTTATTTGATATATTTTTTTTTATTTAACTTTATTTTTATTTTATTTTTTTATTGTTGTATGTTTCTGGCTTTATTTGCACCAGAGCTCACACATGAATAAATTCAGAAGAATTTGCTATAATCTTAACAGATATTCATGTATTAATATTATTTGTTCATAACACTTCACATTCATCTGATTTCTTCCAGTGATTGTAACAGCAACAGAAACTCCATAGCATCCTTCACCAGCATCTGCAGCAGTCACTGCAGCTCTTACATACACAGTGACGAGATGGACTCAGGTAATGTAACCAGACATCATCCTGCACATGTCTGACACCACAACACCATTGTTAGTTCACCTTCCTGATAAACCCTCCATGACTGTAATCAAATTTGGCAAGTGCTTGGATATGCCTTTCAGACTGATTCTTATCTCACTGCACTGCACATCAAGCACGCATTTTCCACGTAGTCAAACAGAACCCGCCAAGTCTGCCAAACTGATGGCCATTTGATGCTAAATACTGAACAGATGGAGGAAGAGAAGGACAGGAAAGACTGAAGGAGAGGAGAGAATTTTTGTAAATTTTTTAGGATTCTGTGTTGAATGTGAATCCTCTAATCATTACCACTTCACCCTCTCTCCACACACACATCGATCACATACAGGTGATGAGATGCCAACCAGTGTGTGGATATCTCATGACAAACAGAAGAAGCTACATGGCTTTCTGGAACATCTGTTCAGTCAGGTGTGTGTTTGCTGTCAAGGTCAACAAACTTTTTACATCCACATGCATGTAATGTACTTTTTTCAGTATTTTGGTACATAACAAATAGCATGGACAATTTTAGTTACGATATCTTAAAGGGATAGTTCACCCAAAAATGAAAATTCTGTCATTAATTACTCACCCTCATGTCGTTTGCAAACCCATAAGAACTTTGTTCATCTTATGAAAACAAATTAAGATATTTTTGATGAAATCCGAGAGCTTTCTGACCATGCATAGACCGCAACACAACTGACATGTTCAAGGCCCAAAAAGGGCAAGGACCATAAGGGCATTGTTAAACTAGTCCATGCAACATCAGTGGTTCGATCGTGAAAATCGAATTTCTGAAAATGAAATTTTCTTTGCGCACAAAAAGTATTCTCGTAGCTTCATAACATTACAGTTAACTAACTGCCTTCCTGGGTTGAACGAAGGTCTTATGGGTTTGGAACGACAGTAATTAATGACAGAATTTTCATTTTTGGGTGAACTATCTCTTTAAATATCTTATCCATAGTTGGGTATATAAATGTAAATAATAATAATAATAATAATAATAATAATTGAAGTTATACATGTACTAATATAGTAATTTCTACATATACTTTTTGATGTTAAAAATGTTCAAGTTAGTATAAATTAACTTTAGTTGATATATTCATTAATTCATACATTTACATTAATTTATACATTACCTTGCAATAAAATTTTGTTCATTGTTAGTTTTTGATATCTAATTCCTTAATAATTAATAATAAATTATAAAGATTTGTTCAGGTCAGTGAATTAATAATTTGTTTGTTAAATATTAAGGAATGGAATCTTGTTGTAAAGTGTTTTTTAAACAGCTCTTTTAAATGGTCTGGTAGTGAGACATGATTGAAGTGCAAGTTTTATATTTAATCCATTAATATGTGTCATAAAAATGGCATGTATTAAGTAAAAATTATAAAGGCATTGTTTAAAATAGTTTAACATATATAGCAAGTCACTTAATGTTGTCAACTACCCATGTATATTTTAATTAAAATAATTCATATTTATTTTAAATAATGAATGAATAAATAATAATAATAATTTTATATTTTAATTAATAATTATTACAATTATTAAATATAGGATAAATAGCAAAATTAAACTTTAAAATATAATATAAATATAAAATAAAAATAAACATGAACAAATAAGTTACTTACTATTTGAATATTTTAAATAAAAAATGTGCAGATTTATTAAATAATGCACAAGTGGTTTTGCTTCCTTTTTGTTTTATAGCTCTCAAAAGACTTTGTTTCACCTTTGACTTCTTTGACACCTAAAAACAAGCTGAAGTCCCTCACATAATGCACCATGGTCATTTTCCCCCAGAGATCAATTCGTTTTGTCTCCGCACTTTTTAACGAGGATGTCTCAATCACCAGTAAAGTGGAGAATGTGCAGCTCGGCTGCTGTCTGGTTTATAGCACGCAGGTTTCCGGGAGCACAACACTCCCAGTTCACATGCAGCACAAATGTTTTCCGGCTGATGGGGTGGGAGTTCAAGGGGCTTTTGTTTGTGCAGACTGCCTCCTTGGGCACTTTAGATTTACAAGCTCCAAAGGGACTGAATTTTGAAACACAGAATGCTCTTGAATTTGTCCACATTTCCTTAGTCAGCTAATTAAAGACTCATTTCCTGTGATGTTTTGGTGCTGATCTCATTTTCAGGTGGAGTCCATCACCAGTTTGTTGAAAGGGGCAACTGTGACACGAGCCTTTGAACAAACCAAGTGTTTCACTCCGGGACGAGGACTTCAAGGTATCGAGAGATTCTCATGTTAATGAACTGAATTCTGTTGGCACAGCCTTATTCATACAGACAGTATTCATTAAAGTGACTTTCATGGCTTAGTGCACTTTTTGTTATGGGTTGCATAACTTCACTTAGACTTAAATTGTGTGCTAAAACTCATAAACTATACATGTTCATGAGATTATAATCTCCAGGGATCTCAGACAATGAATTTTAGAACTTTTTCTGGCACTGCCACTCTGAAATGTCTCAGACAGAGAGAGAAAGAAGAGGGTGAAAAGAAGTGGCATAAATCTGGGCCTGTATTTCATGTGTAAAAGGTTGTTGGCAAAAGGAAGTGTGGCTAAAGGTGATGGTTTCCTCTGAGCGGTGATTGACTGCTCCAACCTCAGTTTTGTCCTTTACTACAAATCATCTTAATCAAATCTGTACAATTCATTTTATCTGGGACCGATAAAGAGCAGCAGACTACTAGAGATAGTCTAGCACGCTTCCTCTATCTGATCTGAGGACACTGGGACATTGGACTCGTAGAGATTGTCTGGGTCACTTCCTCTGTCTCATTCTAGATTTTGTGGCGGTTTTGCACCCTTGAAAAGGACACTACTCATAGAGTAACGTAATCCATTCAAAAAGGCTTGCATGCATCAGAAAGAATTATAGAGGCCCTGTTGAGAACTGCTTGAGTGGGTCAGATATCAGAAAGAAATATCTCTTATATAAACATACATCTCATATTTATTTTATTTTATTATTTTTATTTTATTTATTTTTAGTTATTTAGTTATTTTATTATTTCATTATTTTATTACATATTTTATATTTTTAGCATCTTATTTTATTGCATATTTTTTGTTTTTTTGTAACGAAGAATCCACTGAAGGCGAGAGTAGTGATGAACCCAAGTGCAGTTTATTTACAGTGTATAATCTTAACATCCAAACATAATCCAAACAGACGAAGACTTGACTTGACATGAAACAGACTTGACCAGAGACAGACTTGGCATGGCA
>JAUZSZ010257942.1:0-10772 GCA_034780575.1 Labeobarbus marequensis
GGACAGAGTCAGTCAGGCCTCCAGCAGCGCCACAGTGTCCTTTCTGCCGATCAGAGACAAGGTGAATCACATACACACATGGACAAACAAACATGACTACATATTTCAAACCCACTGACAAGAGTCTGTGCGATTATATACATGCAGTGTCATGAAAAAGTGCAGACGTTTGGCAAGAGATGTCAAGCGGCGAAGAGAGACCCCAACTGTCCTGTGGTGATCAGAGGATGGCTGTACAAGAGGGTAATAATTCGAGCACAATACTGACCATCTTAGTAGCATCACCAAATCATGACAAATAAAGATCTCCAAATAACACCTTACGAAAATCTAGTTTAAAACTTTTTTATCTGTCTTACTTTAAATAATGTAATCTTTGTATTCATGCTGGTTTTATATATTATGAAAAAACATTTACTCAATTATTTAATTAATTTTTATATAATGTATTCACCTTGAATACATGTGAGCAAGTTTTGGAATACTTAACATGTTTTCAAGATAAAGGCATTTTAGCAAGTGTTATTGTAAACTAAAACTGTTATAAACCAATTTTGAAAGCAGAAATAAATGCATTACAAACAGATGAAAAACATTTTGGAAATTAATAAGTTGAAGTGCAAAAATTACTAAAAGATAAAACTGAAATAATTAAAGCTATAGAGACATTAAAAAATAATAAAATTACAAAAGCACATAACAAAATTACTAAAAATTAAAGTAAAACTGAAAGTAAAAAAGCTAATTCAAAATGATATTAAATACTATAATACAATATAAATATTAAAATACACATATTTTAGCAAATATTCATTTTTAAAGCATAAAAATTATCTGATATTTTTGAGAGATGTACTGACCTTTACAGTCTTTAAGGTTTGCGGGGTCTCTTCTGTGATGTAATTTCCCATTTTATGTCATGTCATTGCACCTATCTTTTTTTATTTAAGCCCCACAAAAAAAAAAAAAAAAAATCAGAAATTCTAAACATAAAATGTTACTATTTCATATTTTAAAAACTCACATTTTTATGTAATCATAACTGTCTTTTTCTGTAGGACAGCACTGGACTGAAATTGTGGAAAAGAAGATGGTTTGTTCTCTCCAATTACTGCCTGTATTATTATAAAGGTATTATTATAAAATCACACCATTTCTGTGTGATTGTCTTCTATATACAGTTTACCTAAATTAAACGTTTAAAATGCAGTCATTTTCCATTTCAAAAAGAATGAAATGACAATTTTTCTCTTTAGATACTTAAGTCTTTTGACATGAAATCCCTCTCTAAACCTGTTTCTCCAGACAGCCGTGAGGAGTCTGTGCTGGGCAGTATTCCTCTTCCCAGCTACAGGATTCTCTACTGCTCCCCTAGAGAGTGCAGGAACCGGAAATATGCTTTCAAGGTGAGAGCAAATGTCTTTAGGAGCTCCTTAACTCTAAATGTTCATATGGTTTCATTGTACACTTGTGCATTTAGGTTGTTCATCAGGGGATGCGGCCGTACATCATGAGCGCTGAAACCCAGGAGGACATGTTGGGTTGGGTGAGGGCTCTCAGCCAATCAGCAAGCATGGAGGCTGATGACATCATCAACAGGTGAACCTGAGCTCTCAAACCAAAATCACTCCATTTGTATGCATTCTACAATTCACTTTAATTGCTCTTCTCGGTCTTTAGGCGCTGTTCCAGTTTTCAGGACTTCACTCAGATGGGAGATAATGCTGAAACCATGGAGCTCCAGCACATGGCCATGTTTCCAGAACGAAACGCCCAGCCCGCAACAAAACTGAGCAGGGTGCAGACAGAACCGACTCTACTGGATCAAGACATGATGGGAATTAAAATGAAGACACCAGAGCTGAGAGGAAGACATGAGAACAGGAAGTAAATGATCTGAGATGCTTCAGAATGATACAGAATGAAGGACCTTTATAAAGGTCTTGATGGCCTTTTCTACTTAAATATAAAGGACCCATGACTTTAAATTGAGATTTCTTGCGCTAAAACAGCCATAATTTACCTTTAGATGACCATTTTCTGCTCTCTTTCTCTTTGTCAGCATACCTGAAGCTAGTGAGCATTCTCAGAGTTTGTTGAACGCAGATGAGGAACCTCTTTCCTTCCTATATCCGAAGGCAACCTTCAAGCAACCTCTATTTCCTAGAGATCAGTATGGATCACCGCGTCATGGTAATATGGGCAGAGCAGACGTTTGGCCCTTGGATAACTGCTCGAGTGCTCCAATGTCACCCTGCATCTACACAGAGAGAGGACATCTGCTCGACAAGGTGGGAATCAGGAATATATGCAAATGTGCTGATACTGTGCAAAAATCCATACTTTCTTTAACTGGCTATCTGTGTTTCAGCCCGAGTTTCCATGTTCTGTGTGCTACTCTTCCAACTACCACACAGCTGAACACATGGCAATGTGCAAGGTAAGACAAATCTGTGATAATAATTCTTTAACAATATCACATGGTCTCTGATATTCCTGTGTAGAATATTACTTTCTTTAAAATGTTACAGTAAAGCCATGTGTAGGCACATATTGCAGTTTATTAGATTTTTTCAAGTCAATTTGATTCAGCCCAAAATTCATTTCTATTGCTTAAAGACAATGTCATCTCTTTTCTGAAAATGTTTCTGCATACACTTGTTAAAAAAGATTTTTCAAAGTTTTCAAAACAAGACGACTGGAGTATGTTTTACAAGAATATACTATTTCACTAATACTATTTCATCATTGTAATTGTTTGTGAAGTTTACTAGTAATTTCTGAGTGAAAATTGTTTCTACACCATTTTTACACTATTATTTGCTTTTTTTATTTGCACTAGGCAGGTAAATCAGACATCCTCATGGAGAGAGAAATACAACCAATCAGAGATCTGGAAAATGATACAGATGTGAGTGCACTATAATGTTTGTGAATATTTTGCATTCCCAAGAACATTTCTTGACCTTGGGGCTTTAAATAGTTAGGAGGTTTTAAGAAGACATTTTCAAGGTGACTTGAGAATTCTTATAACTGACTATTGACTCCAGAAGGGCTATTACAACATCAGTGTTCTTTTTACTCTAGAACTACTATCACTTTATCACTGTTACACAAGCAACATCAAACATTCTTAAACAGTTCAAAACCAGATGTTCTTAAGAAAATATTTCAGACATTTCTTAGGAAATGCACTTCTTTCTTAAGAACATTTTGATGAATCCAGTCTAGTGTTAGTTTAGTATCCTGAATATACTAATATGATTTGTATTAATATTTCAAATTCATTTTTATTTTTAAATTGTTTTCACTGTAAATTTAATGTTTTAGTAGTTTTTTGTCAGCTTTTTTGTTTGAAATTTTACATTTAATTTTAAATTTAAAATTTTACTAACTGAATAAAAATTAATTTAAATCATTTTTAGTGCTTCAACATAAATAAAATTATATTTTAATGAATGTATTTTAAATAGTTTTAGCTAAATATTTTAACTCTGATCCAGATCCTAGAGCTTCTGTCAGACATTGCCTCCTTCTCTTCTTGTCGTTCAGGTGGTTCTCACTCGTCTGTGTGGCTGTGATAAACTGCTTCTGTCCGTCTCTATGCAGCTGGCTCAGTTACAGGCAGATAAGGTCTGTCACACAAACAGACCACATACACTGAAATCATGACGTACTGTAGATAAAAACACCTTACAAATATTCCTGTCTGCTCTCTCTTTTCCTTTAGAAAAGCATTGAGTATGCTTTAGAAATCAAATGGCTGGGGATGGAAGACAGACTTCCTGGAGAGCAGGACGTATCCCAGAAGGCTTTGCTTCAGGAGGAGCTGGTTACACTCAGAGCCAGAATTTGTGATTTGTCATCGGTACAGTACTGTGTGTATGTGTGTGCTAGGGTTGCATCAAAATACGGCTTAGATTGCAATTGCAGCCCAAGTGTGTGCTTATTGTCAAGCTCTGCATATTTTTATTATATAATTATTTTTGCCAGAGAAAAATGTTAACTTATGCAACAGAGATTTTACAATTTAGTGTCTTTATCAGTTTGTTATATTGGCTTTGCTTATATTATAGCCAATATGTTGATGGTTTTAAATTGATCAAAAATTGGTCGATATATATTATAAATATGCATCATTTCATATATTTTATTAATGCATGAATCAGACCTACTAAAGCAATGCCTCTCTTCTTCAGGAGATGGACAGTTTGTGGAGTGATTACGAACGAATGGAGAGCGAGCTGTCCGTTTTTCATTCTCATCTCCAACACATCCTTCACTTCGGAACGCCACAGGTAATACACACAAACACTTTATGTGATGTTTGGACAGATCACCTGATACTCTCCTTCTGCTACTGTTCCTTTGGGTGCAACCATCAGCACACACACACATCAATACTGTAAACTGTCAGATTACAAGCATTAAAACTGAATTTCTTTCCTGTAACTGTTTGAAATAGTGTTGCACAGTGGTTAAAGATTTTGGACCAGTTTAAAGGTTGTAAGTCACTTTAGATAAATGCATCTGCTAAACGACTAATTAAAGATGTTTCAATCCAAACTCCTTAACCACACACAGGAGCAGATTCAGGCGCAGAGGCAGCTCTGGATGATGGAGGATATCTTGTGTGGTTTGAGGGTGAACAAGAACCGCTTTATGGCCTTATTGGGTCTACAGAGGCAGGGTGGTGAGTAAATGTAACAGTCTGTGTCAAAGTGCAATCAATTATGCATGTATATGTAAATAATTTTCTTTTTCCATCCTACAGCTCCTCAGCCAAAACCTGTTTCCTACTTTGGGGGCGAGTTAGGAGGTCTCAGCATGGTAATAAGACACATTCCACTCCATCTTCAGAAAGTTAAATGTCATGTCACCTCAAATCACCAATTCCTGATAAAAATGAATAACTTTCAGTAGCTGAGTCATTGTCATTTTTTAACTGAATCAAAAAACTTCTGTTCACCAGCTCCGAGTCTTAACTTGCACACCACATTACTGCTAAATTGATACCAAATTGACTATGGAGAAACTTGCAGTTAAAGGCAAAAATGCACAATCATGAGGGTTTGCAAAATGAATCTACAACTTATTCTTTAACCACTTCACTAGTTGGGCTGCATCGCCAACCATCTCATAACTGGATGAATAAAGATAAAAGAGATATATAAGTGTCATTATAATATAATGAGAAAATAAATTTAGTTTCATTTAATTTATTTTGATTTTTAAATTTTATTTACATTTTATAAATTGTATTAATTTTAATTGATTAATGAACACTTTATTAAGATACTAAACTGAATCAGCACAGACCTATTGATCAGCCTGAAAACTAGTAATTTTACACTAATGTTCTAAGAATAAATATACATATTTATATTTTAAACAAATTCAGCAGAAAACTATGAGCATTTTACTGACGGCAGAAGTCATAAGGGAGAGCTAGGGGTCCTTTAAAGATTTAAGAAATAAGTAAGTAAATAAATAAATCTGTATTAGCTTGAATGTATTCATTTGAATAAATATTACATTAACGATACTTTAGCACATTTAACATGGTTTCATTCTGCTTTCTAAAGACTGAAAAAATGAGAAATAATATGCTAAAGTGCTTTACAAATAAATTTGCATTGTGTTGCATTGAAAATGTTTCTTTCCAGGTTTATACATCCAACATTAATGCTAAAAGGGGGTAGACAAAACAACAACAGCAACTGTCAACTTAGAAAGTAAATAGTATTAGATAATATACTAATAATTTACCACTATATTTTAGGAAAGGGGTCCCTCACAAGCAGTTAATCATATTTAGCATTAAAAGGTTTTATTTAAAGATGACATCTTCCTTTTTCTTTTAAAAGGAGTGTGTGACCCAAGCGGAGCAGCAGGACTACACGAAGATTCACCAGAGTTACAAGAAATGGACCCAAGAGAGTCCTGCCAATGACAGCAGGATGAGTTCTGAACATGAAGCCTCACATGAACCGCTGCATCTGACACGCGTTGTGACATCTACTCTTCCAACGTCACTAATCGCCGAGCGCATTTTTGTGGACGACCCCTATCCTGAGCCGCCCGAACAAATAAATGTACAGTCAGGACTGAGGAACAGCCAGAGGAGAGCAGCAAAGAAACCCAGCAGAACTCTGCATGAGACGACTGACAAAAACAGACACTTACACTGGGCCAACGGACCGGAAGAGATGCAACAAAAGAAACTGGCTCAAAATCACAACAGCAGTGCCAGAGAGAAGGCACTGGCTGAAAGAAAGGTCTGGACACACCGTCAGCAAGAGGTGAGATTCAGCATATTAGAACGATTTCTGAAGGATCATGTGACACTGAAAACTGGAGTAATGATGCTGAAAATACAACTTTGCATCACTGGAATAAATTACATTTTAAAATATAGCTATTCACATAGAAAACAGTTATTTTAAGTTGCAATAATATTTCACAATAATATAAATGCTGTCTTTATTGAACATCAGAATTTGAACCAAAGACTATTGAACTGTTGATGCACCACCATGTGGAAAGAGATGGAATAGCCCAGAGCCTGCTGGGAAATGTTGTTAAATTGCAAACAAAATGATCCAGAGAGCAATCTATATAAATATGGATGATTATGTGCATGTGTGCATGAATGCATGTTACAGCTTGAGCCTGGAGCCTTGTGCCTTACAAACTCTGAGTCTTACTGCGATGCTGTCATGAGCACTCAGAAACGCCAAACTAAACCCAGACAAACGGATAAAAGACACAGAAAAATGAGGTATGGATCACAGTTTACACCCATAGACAGTTCAGTCAATATGTAAAAAAAAATACATTTACCATAATAAAAGATACATTTGCATGAAAACAAATACCCTATGCATGGTTAAAATTAAAATGTATATTATTTATATTATATTAAAAGATACATTTTCAAGAATTATCCTGCATGGTTTCAAAGTTTCACTCAATATTTAATTTCTCTCTGCACTATATGTTGTGCATGTTATTTTGTTGTGCACATCCATAAATCTCTAGCTTTTTGCCTGTATTGCTTTTGAAAAAAACATATTTTAATTCAGTTTGAGTTTTGTTTTTAGCTGAATAACTTATTCTTCCTACTGTTGTTCAGTCTCAGACATTCTGTTCCTCCCTTGTTGATAGACTGTACATTCTTCTGAAAATTATTCATTCTATTCTTTCAGTGCCGCCAGAGAGCACTTCATAGACGACATTCATCCCTTGAAACTCATTACAGCCAGTGAAAAAGAGGCAGAGAAGTACACAGCAGGTACATGCATTTGCTGAGTATGCAGTCATGCATGCTCATTTTACTACTATGAAACATTCATATGGATTTTTCAGGTATTAATTAATCTTAATACCAAAAAATGCACAAGGAAAACTTGAAATAATACAGCCTTAACTATTTTAAATACTATTCGAATTCATTTCTGTATCTTCAGTATCAACTGCATCAAAATTGCCAAAGTACAATAGATTTCACCTCAACACACATAGACATGTAATGAGAGTATCTATGTATTAGTGATTGTATTATATTACAATTCTGCCATGTTTCTCTTCTTTTCCAGATTCTGCTGTTGTAAACTTGAGTAACGGCTACAGTGGTGATAGGCGCAAATTTAAAAGCCAGAGCAATGAGTCTGCCAATCCAATAAAGCCACAATGTGGTGATGCAAAAATGCACAATCGATTCAAGGACAAAACTTTACAACAATCATCTCGCAATGACATAATCGTCATAGAAAGCCACTCCATCAATCATATTTCAACTCTTACGGTGTTTAAGGGACATCAGGGAAACAATCAAACGCACAAACCTCATAAAAAGAACGGAAGTTCTGACCCACAAAAGTATTCAGTCTCCACTAACGTGAAATCTGAGTGTTTTCTGTCAAATAACAGACCGTGCGAGTTAGTCCCGGTCTACGTTCATGACTCAGACCCTCAAGAATCTCTCCCTCCGGTGGAAAATCAACAACCAGGCCAGGGAACCAATCAAACGCTTGATAAACTGGAGGGAGGAGACTGTGGGCAGAGCCAAAGTCCCAAAACAACATTCGAAATGGCACAAGCTAATGGAATTAAAGAAATATCCAATCAATCACCAGACACTCAACTAATCACATCATCTGACAACCATTTGAAACCCACCTCTGACCAATCCAAACCAGAGGCATGCATTTATGAGGAAATACAGTTTAGCTCGCCAAGATCAGGAGATGTTGAAGAGAATCCGAAGAATCAAACCAGTGGAGATGAAACACAACCATTAAACCTCACCGAAAATGAATCTGGACCGTCTCGCACCGAGGGCAATGGGGAGTACAGTATGAAAAATACAGAGAAAAGTCAACCAGGAAGTGATGTTACATGCAAGAGAGGGAAAAAGCAGAAAGTTTACAGCTCCTTAATAAAAAGCTCAGTGATAAATGATCATGTCCAGGACTGCCGGCCGCGGATAACCGTGGTCAGCACCAGCCTGTAGACTAGAGAGAAGCAGCAGAAAGTGAGAGTGGCAGTAAGACACAAAAGAGAAAGAAGAGTGTGTGGAAATATATGAAGTGAATTGAAAGCAAATAGTAAGATAAAAGTGTTAAACAGGCAATTAAAGCTTCAGTTCTGAATGGAATATAATCACATCATTTCTTGTGAAACTGCAGTTTTAGATGAGAATGGGACACACTGGTGCTGATTAAACACTGTGGTCATTTTTGTGTCATTTAGCAACTGTCATGAGAAGAATTCATCATTTTTATACATACACACTAAATTTCTTTGACTACCAAGATAATACCTCTAACTCATTATTATTATTACATTATTAATTGACATGAGAATATTCCTCACATTTTTACAAGTGCATTAATCAGTTATCAGCTTTGTGATTTGTTTGACCAATGATAGTCTCATATTGTAAACACATCTGTGGCTTATTGATAGCTTTCTGTGATTTTGCCAAGTATGACAATGTTCCTGGATCAACATCCTTGAAAGACTTCCTATAAACAGACAGATTTTAAGGTTATTAGTTTCCTCTAGTTAAAGATTAAGACTGTTTGCCTGACAGAAATGTTGGTCCAGTAGCAAATAAAAATTTTTGATCCTGGAAAATGTTCTGCATGGCAAAAGTCATAATAATATATTAGAAGTGTTTTATTAAAAGAACTTTGTACTTTCATTGCAGTGTTATGTGATGCTGTTTTTGTTGTTATCTAGGCTAAATAAATCATCTCATGTTTTGATCCTGCATATTCTTTTATTATTGTATTTAACAGCAGCAAACCCAGAGAGTCACTATACTAACATGTAAATCTAAAACTCTGATCTGGATATAAAATATGACATAGGAACTGTTGACTCAAAATTGTGAGCATTCACCCCATTCTGAAAAATGAAATCATTTACTCACCCTCATGTGGCTTCTTCTGTGGAACACAAAATACATTTATCAGAATGTCCAAACTACTCCTTTCCCATAAAAAATGCCACTGGTTACACCTGTCATGGTCCAGAACTGAAAACAGTTCAGTACATTACTTTGAAGCTATGTGTGAGGAACACGCAGAAATTTAAGTGTTAAAATCTCCTGAATCTCCTAGCGCATTATTGTAAACAGATATCAAACATTAACTGTGAGCAAAGTGACATTTCTGATTAAACAAACTCTGATTTGAGATTTTGAATAAACT
The DNA here is from genome assembly GCA_034780575.1 of Labeobarbus marequensis. Lineage (NCBI taxonomy): Eukaryota > Metazoa > Chordata > Actinopteri > Cypriniformes > Cyprinidae > Labeobarbus > Labeobarbus marequensis. The sequence continues at coordinate 9,720 of JAUZSZ010257942.1, forward strand.
CATGACTGTTTTGATTTGTCATGGTGACTCGAATAGCTTTCGAATCTGTTCACTAAAGAGATTCGTTCAGAATTCTTCACTGATTCGTGACTCTTCTTCAGGTTATGCCGTTATGACGGCTGTTTCCAATTGTTCAGTTGAGATGAGATGATTCATTTCCCTGTGTCCCAGGATGTGCATACTATCCATCCTTAATTCTATGTGATATTAGTAATTTTCAATACTATTTAGGGCAGATAGGGTGGATAGTAAACATATTGGGAGGATGTAGGATCAGTGGCACCAACCAATAAAATTATGATTTCACAGCCCGAACTTAAATGCTATTGGTTCACGCTATAGTCAGTCTTCGAAGGTTGGAAAGCACTAACAAGCTTACCAGAGAAATAAGTTCACGAAAAAAGACTTTTCCTGACCACAGGGGGAGATACAGCTCGTTTACTAAATGTAAATTTTTCTCAAATGTATGTCTTTATTTCAATTTTAATATGTACTTTGTTTTCTTATTTTATTTCTTTCCTTGTTTATCCTAATTATTGTCCACAAGACTTATAGAATGTACAATTACTGTACACAGGACAGAGGCTCTTGTGGTTTAATTTAGTTTTTACACATTTTTATAAATTATTGGATGATGGCAAGCCTCTTCTCTCTATTAGTCAAACTCATTTCACAGGATAACGAGTCAAACTGTGAAACTGAATGTTAAAATAATTTTTGCATTTGTGATTGTGTTCCTCTCTGAGAATAGAAAAGATGTTGTTCCATCATGTATATGCAGGTGTTTTCATGGTCCACTGACTTGAGTTTATTTATAATACGTGAGCTAAACCCCTGATTCAATGAAAGAACTGAAACAAGAATGACAAAAAAGGGACACAAAATCAATTATATTTTATTTAATGAACTGAATATTAATAAAATCACACATAAAGGCTTGTATGAAGCACACAAAGCAGAGCAGAGCAGAGCAGAAGAGAGCGACTGAAGCTGGATGTGGAGAATGAAGGAGTCGCTCATGTGCTGTTAGTCTCCATGTGAGACATGAGTGAG
>JAUZSZ010259658.1:0-10764 GCA_034780575.1 Labeobarbus marequensis
AAAAAAATCATAATTGTGACATTGAAAGCTAAAATTATTTGATTTATTTATTAATTTTTTGTGTGGCAGAAATAAGATTTGACAGGTGACCAAATTTCTCACTGGCAACAAAATCCCCAGCACTACTGTGGGCACTGAACCAAATGATTCAAACCTCAAGGAAACTACCTGATGTTCAGTCAGTAATCTCCTGTGGCCTGTGAACTCACTCTGAACGCAGTGGATCATTTCATTCACTGCATCAACAACCACACACTAATTCAAGATCTCATCATCTGACTATCCTAGAAACCCTATTAGGTAAATATTTGCATTTCTCGGGAATCACTTGCTTACACATAGGCAAATATGTCTAACTATCAGAACCAAGGGAAGTGTAAATAATTCAGTGGTAATTTGAATTCATGATGTTCCTCTCCATCATAGCGTGGCTCTGGATAACCATGCGATCACGTGACCGCTGACCGAATATCCGATCCTCGGTGCCGCTGCTGCCGTGGCAGAGAAGCATCTGGCGCGGGCAGCACGCGGGAGGAAGGTTCCCCGCGGTCATTGACATTAACCATCAGTGCAGGGAGTACAGTCTATACTACAAATTTCGCGGGGATGTTGCTGGCAATTAAAAATTGCCTGGGGTTACCAGGCAATTAAAAAAGCATTTGTGACAGTCGCCTTTTTTGTGATTTTTAAAAGGTATTGAGAGCTGCATGCAACTTCGTTTTATGTAACATATCGTTCGTACATAGTGCAGAACACACTGAAGTGATAAAGATTTAGTTTTGATTTGATAAAGATTTGAAATTATATGACATGCATATGACAGACATGCACATGTTCGCACGTTTCAACTTTGAGAAACATGAGCAACCGGAATGTCTTGCTTGGTCGCTAATTAGGCTAATGTAAACACAAGTAACTAGTAGCAATCACAGACTTAACTATTAGCATCACTAAACACTCACAAATACATTCTGACTGAGGTCTTTAATGTTGTACTCACCGTTAGTTTATAATATCTGGATGTCCAGGTGTTAAAGTTGTCACTTGCAAGTTATATGCAAATTTCAGATACAGAGATTTGATTTGAAGTCAGATGTGAATCGTAATGAGAAAGATAACGCACGCTGATGTGTCCGTTTCTGTTTATGCGTGAGACTGTCACAGAAACCCACACCGGTTGACCTCATGAAGCTCACGCCCTCTCATAAACTCACGAGTGGAGAGCGTATAATCTATAATGAGAGTCGCGCGCACGCCCCTCAGCACTTCCTTCAAAGCTCTCAAGCGCCACCTGCCGTTCACTTGTATTGATTCCCAAGTAACTCGAGCGTGCTCTTCATTGACACCGGTGTTTCCTTGGTAACCAGGTACACTAACTAAAACCACTCTATTAGGGGCGAAATTGCTCATCATGGTGGAAATAACGACAAAACCGAGAAATCAGTTTCACACTATATAGCGCATTTCACTCTGTTTAGATCATAGTTTAGAACAAACAGAAATAACAAACGAATGCATTTTGCAACGTTTCCAAGATAGTTTTTAAACGGGCTTTTATAAAATTTTAATAATAATAATAATAATAATAAACTTTTTTAATCGTTCAGGGTCTTATTTATTGGCTCAGTGTGATATTAAACTAAAAAAACCGTTTAATAATAATAATAATAATAATCAAATTCAAAAGTTGGCTGTATGAAAAAGCATATTACATTTATAATTTCTGCCAAAAATGTGCAAGAGAGACGTTTTAAGCAAAACTCGATTGGGGATTTTTTGTTTAATTCCAAGATGAACTGGACACCATTTACTAAAACGATGAGAAAGTGATACGACAACAATGCAGAATAATGCAGTTAGAAATTAATTGGAGGTTTGTCACCGAAAGGTTTAAACTATTCACATACATTTGTTTAAGCAATATACCGTATGCAATACGCTTGTTCCTTTTGAAACAGCAATGTGTTTACTCCACGGTGATATACCTCCACCAAGCGTTGATTGTTGGGAACTACACCTGACATCAGGACAGTTCTAACGAAATAATTTAGTAATCCGTTAGGTTTTAAAGTTTATGGATTGTACTACCGTTTATAGACCGGGGTTGTTCAGATATTACTTTCTAAATGTATTACATTAAAATAGGTTATGCGTGAACTAGCTAAGCTTTGTTTTTAACTTCTCTAAATTGGCAAACCAAGCGGAAAGACATGTAACCATAGAACTTCTGGGTCGTTTTTAGCACCTTTAAATGGCAGTTAACTTTTTGGCGGAGAGGAGCAGTACCGAGGCGCGTTTGTGCGCCGCTCTCCGCGGGAATCAAACATCAGAGTAGAATGCGTTAGGTGGGGCTCGAGGTTGGCCCCGCCCTCTTTCGCTTTTTAGCCCTTTACGTATGAAGAGGACGATGGCAACAGTTGCCTCGAGACCCCCGCTCGCCATAGTGACTGTAGTCGTGGAGACAGTTACTTACCAACGGGAGCAACACTCAGCAACAGCAGCAGCAGCAACTGGAGGAGAGAGAGAGGGAAAAGAACAGTAAAGCCAGGGCAGATCTAAGCAGAAGGCTGAGGTGAATATCTTTTTACTGCTTAGACAAATAAAAACGAATTGAATGTAAATTTACGTCCGGACCACGGAGGTTGAGTAATGTACGTCTTGACGTGTTTTCACGCCCTGATCTCCTTCGCTGTCTATTAGAGTCACATTAGCTCGCTAGTTGGTTAGCTAGCTCATCTGCTTCGCTAACTTCGGTCAGTTTGTTTTGAGATCGCTTAAACTAATTAGCGGAGAAATCCAAGTGCTATGTTTGTCCGCCGAATGCCATACATGTCGGTTATTGAGTCTGTAAGATTAATATGTTAATCAGTTGGGATCAATTACGAGCTAACTGGCTAACCAGTTACCGTAACTAGGTAAACTTTCTTCAAAAGCGATAACTGTTCGAGATCTGTCAAAGGAGCAGTTTAACCGCTTTGTTCCGCCGTTGCTTTGCTTCACGAATCACTTTAATTCTCGTGGAAATGCGTGAGTTGATTCGGAGATGTTGATGTGGACCCGCCTGGTCCCGTTTGACTGACGAGCTCAAGTGAAATGTCTTTAATTGTGCGAGAAACATGTCGTTTTTAGTCCTGTCATGTTTCTTTGGGTCTGAAAGCTTCAGGTTTGGATGCATCAACAGGTTGCTGAAGTCGGTCTGAAGAGCGGTGCCCGATAAAAGTGAAGCATTTCGGATTATATGATGATACTGACTTTATAAAGTATTCACATGTTATTTAGATGTTCGTGTGAGTAATTACATGTAAATATATTTCCCTAATTTTGAAGGAAATTGAATTTAGCTTCTCGTCATCCGGTTAAATCTGATTCTCTTATCTGCACTAATATGTTTTGCAGGTTGTTGTTAAAGGGTCAATGACGTGAATCTCGTTTTTGTCCGAGTGTATTATTAAGTTATTCAGAAATACTGTAAAAATGCCGTGTTATACAAAACTTACTAAAGTACACCATTCGAAAATGAACAAGTCATTCTGATATATTAGGTGCTGTATCTTCCTGGAGAAGAAAAAAGAGAAAACGAAATTATGAAAAGATGATCCCTTGTGATGGTATTTTATTGCCATTTCGTTAAAAAGTAGTTAAGTAGTTTTGTTTTAAAATATTACTAATATTTGAAATGTTTTGAAAAAATCAACTCACTTTTGAAGACCAAGTTGATGTGGTTCAGGTTGTCAACCAGCAGGAAATCATTTCATTGCTTTGTCATGCGATTAAGAGAACCACAAATCAAAAAGAGGACCCCTTTAGACCCCAATGACCCTGTGTAAAGGTCATTACATAAAAAATGCATGTATGTCCAGTAACTCTTAAAAAAACTCTTTTTATTCATGACTATTCATGATATTTGTATCATTAATTATTTATTTAAAAAAATAGTATTTTTACCATGAAAATATGTTTAAAAATATCAGGTAATATTATTGCATTATTATTATTATTTTAAATTGAAGTCCTTGAACCCAAAGTTTGTAGAAAATGCTGCTTGTTTATTTATTTATTTATTACAAAACCAAAATGCATACAGAACTAAATATATGCAACTAAATTTAAAATTTTCTTTTTGATGAGTTTGGTCATTCTTATTTGTCACTGACCCCAAAAACAATCTGCAAATCATATTTTAAACGGCATAAAACAGATAATCAGTACAGTTTCTATTGGATTGTTATGTTTCCTATGCTACATAATCCCACATTTTTACATGGCATTTCCAAATATAAACTAAATTAGTCGATGCATTCTTAAGGATTAATGTTCCAAAACTTTCTTGTGAAAACTTTTTTTTTTGGCATTTATGAACAATACATGTGTATTTTCTCCACCTTTTTAAATGTTGTATGTAAGTAGAGCTGAGTGTCAGTGATGTGAAACACTGTGCTGTTAATTGTGAGCGAATGAGATGTGTATTTGCATTATCCTTATAATGAGATCAGGGGTGGCTGTTGACGCTAACAGATTGACAACAGCTTGACTGTGCTCATCCAAAGCTGCTGTAATTTTTCTAGAGTTGCATCGTGTCGCCGTGGCGATGTTACACCTGCTCAGCAGAGAGCCTGATAATGAGCACACTTCATGACAATAGCATGCGGTCCAGGTGTCGCCCCTCATTGGGCCGTGCTTCTCTATTGATCTCTCTTTAGCCGAGAGTGCTACTGAAAGCGCAGTTGATAATGAGGGTAATTGGCATAGAGAGAGAGGCAGATCCTGATGCAACGCATAGATCATGTTGGCCGGCCCGTTCCTCACTAGCTATAACATCATGCTTGGGTAGTTTCGATTATTTCACCCTTTCTGTTTCTGCAGCAGCGGTTCAAGGATGTTTGAGATGAGGCGTTTTCACTTGTCAAAGTGGGAGTGTGTTTGTCGCTGTGTGTGACGGGTCCCTCCTGAGCTCAGCTGGAGGGGGTGAGTAGCAGAGCTCACATCAGCTGCCGACGTGTCTGTCAGGTGCTTCACTGAGCTCTGAAATCCTCCCCGAACGCATCTTCACTACGCCACATCTCCAAAGCTCTAAGATCGGATTTCTGTAATGAAATATGTTGTTACATGTGCATGTCCAGGCTGGAGGAGAAATGAATGATTCATGTAATTGAAGTTAATTATTGATAGGGCCAATTGCTGCTTCCTGGGCTGTGTGATGTCCAGTTAACTCATTTTTGCGGGGTTTGGTTTGCAGTTTGCATGCTACGCTCCTACAGCCCAGACCTGGCCCTATCTGAGTGTTGGACGGTAGACTACACTTTGTTCTTGACATGACTGGCTCCACCAATCGGAATCAAGCAATTTTATTGTTTAAATGTAAATTTGCATATGCTTCTGTTCTGTTAAATGCTCTTGCCAGGACTGCTTTAACCCAGTTGGCAAATTTGGATGTAACCCAGGGCCCAGAGCACTAGGGGGCCAACAGGAGATGTGTAATTTCTGTGCCTCTAAATGGAATCTGAAAAAAATTATGATTTCCAAACAGGTTTCCAAAACACTTCCACCCATCTGTTATTATTCAGGTAGATCATCCTGTCCCAAACTAACACCACTGGCTCAGCCACACTCAAAAGTTTCATCCAAGACGGATGCATTAAAATTTAAATTGATCAAAAGTGACAGTAAAGACATTTGTAATAATAATAATAATAATGATAATAATAATAATAACTTCTGTTTCAAATAAATGCTTTTTTTTAACCTCTTCAAAGAATCCTAAAAAACATATCACAGCTTTCACAAAAATAGTAAGCATCACAGCTGTTTTCAGCTCTGAAAATGCAACACATTATGTTTTAAAATGTTAAAATAAAATACATTTTTTATAGTAACAAAATCATTAAATAATTAATAATAAATGGTAATAATATTTCACATTTTTGTATTTTTGATCAAATAAATGCAGTTTTGTTGAGCATAAAAGACATCTTTCAAAAGCATTGAAAAATCATGCTCACCTCAAACTTAAACGATAGTAAGTTGACATAAAGCTTCAGTTAATGCAAACTGACTGTACAGGAAGAGCGCTTTTGATAGTGCTGAGTGCTATTTAATTAATTTTTAGATCACTGCTTAACTGTTACAATGGTCGTAGTGTGAATGCTTGATACATTTACCTTTAGTGACATGGGCTGTTTTTGTATGCATTATTGCTTTGTGTAGCAAATATAATGTACTTTCAAGGCCTCATGTATTTACTGTGTAAACAGATAAACATTTTTTCATTTGCGAGTTTGCTGGTCTTTTTGCCGTCGCTTTCATCATGGCAAGCATGGTTTACCTGTTGAACAGGTAGGTGAATTTAAGAAGAGTAGCTAATGAATATTAATTAGTTAATGTTGATGCTGCTTAATCTTAGCTGTGCTCTGTCACGTGATCTATTTAATATTAACGAGCCAAATGTTAGCTTATCCTCACAAAATCGAAACCTTATCATGCTGAAATTAATATTTGGCAAAGTTTCACCTTAAAACAGTTCCTCAATATGCCACAGATGTGCAAGTAATTATATATTACTAGTCTTGCAATGCACATGTGAGGAATAGATTAGCTGTAAACCTGTGGGCAAATTCAAAACCATTTGTTCACTTGTTTTGACAAAGCACCGTAATGCAGCGTAGTCCAAATCAAGCTTTTAATTTGGTTACACACCCACCGCAAAGAAAAATAAAGGAATGGCAATGGAATTCCATGCAACCCAGATCCAAGCAGCTGTTATGTTTACATGGCAACTTGATACACAAATACAGCCTGGGTTATGGAAAGAGAGGGGCTGGGCCGGGGGTGTTGTGTTATTCTTTCAAATGTCCGTGGTTTTTAATCAGCTCTCTTCAATCGATGTTTGTGGTGATGGACGTGCACAGTCTCAGCTTGCAAGCAGGTGAAGGGGCAAAGGAGAACAGAGAGGAAATGCAGGTATGGTACCACTTTTAGCCAAGTGACTCACCTAAACGCCATGGTTTTACTCAAGATATGACTCTGATTTTCTCTTCCACTTCCTGGTGAAGCATCAGTACCGGCAGGTGTTTGTAAACTACCGGCAAGTCAAGTCGCCTTTATTTATATAACTCTTTATACAATACAGAGAGTTTCAAAGTATTTTCATGGTAATAAATAGGAAAAATAAATTTGGCTGTAAAGCAGCTCTAAAAAGACAATAGTGTTGTTCAGCTAAAGTCAGATGATTTAGTTTAATAAAATTTAATCAATTATGAAACAAGCTGTATAGAAGAAATATAACATGTATGACATTTTCTTCTGTGAATCACAAAAAAATTATTATTATTATTTATTTACTTATTTTTTGCCCATACAGTAAAAGTCAGTGGAGTCCAAAGTTATGAATTCTACTGACTTTCATTGTATAGACAAAAACATTTCTTCAAAATATATATGCTCCACAAAAGAAATAAGGTTGTACATGTCCAGAACAACATTACTGATGACAAAGTTTCCATTTTTGGCTTAACTGTCCTTTTAAATCAATCAAGAAAAGCAGGACCCCAGTGTCTTCATTTACATACCAGGTAGTGATAGGTGTGATATTATATACCTAAATCTGTACATACACAGATTTTCTTGTCCATTCAATAACCTCCTTAAATCACGTTCGTCTATCAGTCCCCATGTATGTGTCCTGTGCCCGGGTCAGAGTTCACCTCCAGTCATCTGCCATCATGGAGACGTTATGATTGTTGTAGCAGCATCTACTGTAACCTTAAACCACACTGAGCTTTTTAATGGACTATAGTAGAGCGTGGTTCTCAAGCAGACAGCTGCAGGGGTCCCCTGTGAAAGGTATTTGTGCGTGTGCACCGATGCACCATGGGGGAAGGGTGTCGCAGGGGGTGGCAGAAGACCAGATACAGCTTTCCTGTGTATGTATGTGCGCATGATTAAGCCTGTGCTGTATTTAGCCCATGTGGAAGAAGCTCGGCCCAGAGCAGATCACAGATGTACCCACCCGGCAGCTGCCCTTGTGCTATAAGGCGTCATAATACTTGGATCAAAAGCATTAATAAATTTTACAAAACTTGCTGAATATGCTGATCCGAGTTGAAATGTGCATACGCTGTTTTGGCACTGTCAAAAGTGTATTTAGAAATCAGGATTTAGGCCGTCCTGGAAAACTTTCACGTCTCCATCGATATCATTATCATGTTTTGTTATTGTGATTATATGGCTGTAATTACCTCTTTATCTTATCTCTCACACTAACGTGGCAGAAATGGTTTCCTCCTGAAACTTTACACAAAACTGACAGGTTGACATGGAGCCAAGAAGATTCCATTCAATAATTACATACAAATAGTTATTTTAGCTCTAATGTGTTTGTCATAAATCGACTTAGGGATTTGAACAAGCTCCTAAATCTTAGTATTCAATTTTGATTCACAACTCAACCCATTTCATTTGTGCTACAAGCATGAATGATGGCTTAAATCATGCAGGAGATTTGTGCTATTACTAAATAAGCAATTATCAATGCAATCAGACTTTCAGTTTTCTCTGTCTGGAGGAACACTGGATAACTTTTCTGTTGTAAATGCAGTGTTAAGTAACATTGTTCACAAGCTGTTTTATTGGCAATGCTGGCTTGAACTACAGGTGATTCATAAGGTCAAACAGAACCTGCCTAAATGTGCTATTTTTTTTTTTAAGTGAGATTGCGTTAATGTGTTATCTCATTAACTCCAACAGCCCTAAATTCTACATGAGACATTTAATTCACATACGAATTGCAGTCTGACACATTTTTCTGTCCCCTTTTGAATGACAGGAGGAGTATTGCCTGAAGACCAATATTGCAGATAATTGCTTTTATTGGATGATACCAATTATTGGCTGATACATTGGTGCATATGCAGATATAAATTGAAAAGCATTTATAGCCTTTGCCTTTCTATTAGACAGAAAAAGAACTTAAGTTATTGTCCAATATTTGGCATTTTTTAATTATCGGCACTGGCTGAAGAGTGTCGGAAATGGGCCTTTAAAGCGATAGTTCACCCAAAAATGAAAACTCTGTCATTAATTACTCACCTTCATGTTGTTCTAAACCTGTAAGACCTACGTTCATCTTCTGGACACAAATTAAGATATTTCTGATGAAATCCAAGGGCTTTCTGTTCCTGCATAGTCAGCAACTCAACTACCACTTTCAAGGCCCATAAAGGTAGTAAGAACATCGTTAAAATAAATAGTAAATGTGACATCAGTGGTTCAACCTTAAATTTTATGAAGCTGTGACAATACTTTTTAGGTGCAAAAATAACAAAAATAATGACTTTATTTGACAGCTTCTTCTCTTCCGTGCCAGTCTTCGACACGCATTCCACGACACAAATGTGAAGTGCTCGAAAGCTCTCGGATTTCATCAGAAATATCTTAATTTGCATTCCGAAGATGAACGAAGGCCTTATAGGTTTGGAATGACATGAGGGTGAGTAATTAATGATAGAATTTTCATTATCCCTTTAAAGTCCAGTTTCTGACACTTGTCAGCCAGAGCCGATTAAAAAATGTAAAATATCAGACAAATTTTTGTGTTCTTTTTCTGTCTAATAGAAATGCAAAGGTTAAATACTTTTCAATTTATATCTGCATATGCACCAATGTATCAGCCAATAATTGGTATCACTTAATTTTATACATTTAAATCATTTAAACAAGCCTTTGAATATCTATTAGAGATTTAACTCCACAAAACCTCTCAAACCTCAAACTTTGCAATTGTGTTTGTGTTGTTTACATTCTTTAAATCTTATATCGTATAAATTGGATTTATATTGCCACTCACTTTAGGCTGCTGTCTCTTTAAGACCTCATGCAGGGATCTAAAATTCTATTACACAGGGCTTACACAGTAAACATACTTTTCTTTTTAGGAGTGCTTGTCCTCCTAATTTAAAAAAAAAATTAGGAGCACCTTCTGATCAATAATCAAAAATTCTGATAAAAAATTAGCCTTCCTAATACGTGGTGATATTTGATTCCTTAAAGTGATTTACAGGGGCATTTACTTTTTACCTTTGGCATTTTTCAAATTCAAAAATTTAAATGTATAAGCTTTTTAGAATTTAGAATTTAAACAATAAGAAGTAGAATAAGACAAATAAGTTAGCAATCATATGAAATCAGTATTAATAAAAAATTAATTTGTACTACAGAGGTGGCACAGAAGAACACAAAAGTGGTTGTAGGTACATTTAATGAGGATCGGAGGTGGCATAAGTGCAGTTAAATTCAGAAATTCATGTTGAGATTAATGTTTTAAATATAAAATGCTGAATATAGAAATATTAAATGATTTAAATAACTGAAATTATACTTTAAAAATGAAACTAAACCCACCAGCAGGTGGCGGTATGTCACTGATTTTTAATCACTGAATCATTCATTCAATTGATTCGTTCGAACGGCTGATTCATTCAGGAATGGAGCAAATGACTGTGTTTATGAATGGGCAATCATGAATCACTGACTCACTAGATTCATTTAAACACGCAGTTCATTCCTGAATGAAACACCGCTGTGTTTGCTTTTAGAGATGCGTAGCGCTCAGCTGTTACTTTATTTGGAACTATTTTCGTTGATGAAATGGTACAAAATCAGGCAGTAGTGTTATATTCAGACAACGTAAGTCACTTAATATTAACTTCTTGTTTATTGAACTGTTGTATTAAATCAATATCACATTTGCAAACTCCCTTAATAATCTTT
>JAUZSZ010259918.1:0-10762 GCA_034780575.1 Labeobarbus marequensis
GTCCTGTTCGGCCACGTTGTCTAATCTGATGTGCAGTAAGTCCTGTGTGTTTCTTGGTCCAGTTCATGTAATGCTTTGTCTGCCTGTTTTTTCCCCTCGTGGAGTTTTATGTTCTTGTTTTGTTCTTTTATTTAATTAAAACCATCATTCCCCTGCACATGAGTTCTCGTCTCCATTCCTCTGCACGTGTCATGACAGGTTTACCCACCACGGAGAGCAGGCTGATCCCTCGATAGTTCTAGCATTCTTGACTGTCTGCCTTTTTGCCGCACCACCACCCTATCATCGAATGGAAAAACAGATGACTGTCTGCCGTGTTGGCACACGCCTTGCACGCAGAAGAACTGCAGATGGCAAAGAGAGAGAAAGAGTCAAAGCAATGACTGACAGAGATTTACAGCTGGCCTTAGTGCAAGCTGTATTGAGACCAGGGAGCTCTTCTGTGCAGCAAAATCAGCAGAAGGGTGGGGGAAGAGGAAAATGGCAGGGTGGAAGAAACAGCGAACAGCGGGCCTGCTGGATCTGCAACACTGATGATCATGTGCTCAAGAAGTGTACTAGGTGCCGATTGTGCAAGAAGGATGGTCATTGGGCAAAGGACCATCCGGAGAACCAGCGAGATCAAGAAGCAGACTGAGGGCAGGAGGTCGGAGAGCAGGCGGGAGAAGGGGTCCAGGGTGAGCAGTTTCAGAGGGCCACTGAACAGGGAAGTGAAAATTTTTTTAACCACTCACACACACACACACACACACACACACACACACATACATTGATGTACACACTGCTCTCTGCAATGAAGGAAAAGCTTGCGTTTCTTTGTGTGATTCTGATGTGATTGATGAAAATTTTGATAAATGTTTGATGATGTATGAAAGTGAAGCATTTAAGAAAATGCCCAAATACCCCATGCTAGTTGAGGGGGTAATGATTGAGTTTTTAGCCGATTCTGGGGCTTCGAAGTCATCAATATGACCATGTGACTTGCCATGTCAACCATTACTGACAGATAAAATAAATGAGTCTATTTCTGCATCAGGGCATACAATTTTTGAAAGATTTACAGTGCCTCTAAATTGTGAAACAGAGGAGGGCAAATTGCTGAACCATGCATTCATTTATGCACCAAAATGCCCTGTGCCCATCTTGGGCAGAGATCTGCTATGCAGACTGATTTTGACACTGGTTGCGGACTCCTGGGGTGTCAGAGTAGCAGAGGAGGGGGAGCAATGGTGTTGTTTGCAAGCAACAAACACAAATGAAAAGAATTGTGGTTTACAAAGGGGTTTACAACATTTGCATTTTCCGACTGGTCCTTTTGAATATCTGCAAATGGACTTCATCGAGCTGTCCCCCTGTGAGGGGAAGAAATATTGTTTGGTGCTGGTGGACATGTGGTCTAAATGGGTTGAGGCCTTTCCAACATCAAAACAGGATGCAGCAGCAGTGGCAAAGGCTCTGCTGACTGAGATAGTGCCAAGGTGGGGGATCCCACAGAAAATCAGCTCAGATAATGGGACACACTTTGCTAATGAGGCAATAAAACAGGTGGGTAAATTTTTGGGAATAAATTTGAGGACACATTGCAGCTATAGACCCGCCTCTAGAAGGTGGAGTAGAGCGACAGAACAGAATAATTAAAAACAAATTGGCTAAATGTTGTGAGGAAACTGGACTCACATGGGTCAAAGCGCTCCCGATCGTGCTCATGTACATGAGAATGAGAAAGCGATCTAGGGTAAACCTGAGCCCATTCGAAATTCTCTTTGGTAAACCACCTTATATGGGAATAGATGGGGGTAAACAACAGCTGCCATCGACAGAATTGTGTGAGCATGACATGGGGGAAAGTTGCTGAAACTCCCCTGCACAACATCAAACCAGGAGATTTCGTGGTGGTACGAGGTCTGAGGAGAAAAAGTTGGAAGGCGAAAAGGTGGCTGGGACCATTCCAGGTGCTTCTGATTACCCACACGGCTGTGAAGGTAGTGGAGAGGGCAACGTGGATTCACGCCAGCCACTGCAGAAAAGTTCTATCAGGGTTTCAGAAGGAGAGGCAGACAGAGTAAGGGATCTGAGACATGTCAACAAATGCCAGGATCCTGTATAAACACAGTGTCTTAAGAATTTAGTGAAATTAAGAATTATGAGACTTAAAATGATTCGATGAATTAGGTACGGTATTTGTTTGTCTGTATTTCTGTATACAACTATTGAGTATTGAATTTGAAAAGGTCTTGTATTATATTGGAAATAATAGTTTTACAAGACAGGTGTGCATGCAAGGTTCGTATTTAGTATGTGAGAAGTGACTGAGGGTCTGACCCATGTCAGAAGTGCAGTAGCAGTGTTTACTCATTTAGCCCGGCTTCCAGATAGTGAATATGTACTTGTTTTGCAATCAATTAATTTGCCTTCACAGACAAAATTAACCAGGAGTCTGTAAAATGATGGCTACATCATGTTGTTTTCACATTCCAGACTACAGTGAGAATGTTACCAATATCATCACTCACATGAGGATGGCCTTAAAAGAGTCTGATCGAACAAACAATGCATGGGTTGAATGGTTGCCAAATCTGTGGGGAGGATGGAGATACTGGTTGTTTTATACTGTGTTACCAATTGCGGTGACAGGACTGTTGCTGTCATGTTTATCATGCATTTTTCAGTTCAGATCCAGCTCAGTACAGAGACTGGTAGAGACTGGTGAAGACTATCATGTCACATCAGATTATTAAAATGATGGTTTATTCTGATGACAGGTTTTTGAATCTGGAGAGAGAGAAATCGGGTGATGGAGACATGACTAGTAGTGGAAGCTCAGTGAGATGTGTTAAACTCATTCAGAAGGTAATACCCTGTATTTGAGTCGTGGAGCTTGACCAGCGTTTAGCCCATCTGTGCCTATACTGTTTAGCTTGCTGAAATCAGGGTCTGTCCCTGCACAAAAGCCTCAGCTTGTTTTTCTGACTTTTTCCATGAATTTAATAGAGTGATCATTTATACGAAGGAGTATGTATGTGATGCAATAAGAAAGAGTTGTAGACTTAGAAATTATTTTATTTTTATTTTTATTTTTTTGTTTTGTTTTTTAATTAGTTATCAATACGTGATAAAAAGCGGGAAATTTTCAAAGAAAATTTCATTTTGGTTGATTTTACATAATTTTCTATGCTCATGAAAAATAGTGGAGTGTTTCTTACCATGAGTGGAAAACTACAGCTGTGAGCTTGTGACCTTGACTGTCTAGAGTGTGGATATAAGGTGGAGGAGCATCCTCCCCGTTTATTGCGCTCTGCAGCAACCTGTGTGTTTCTGTGTGACTGTTGACCTTCTTTGCAAAAAATAAACTTTTTAAAGATTACTGAGTGAGTTTGTCTCTTACATGGTGAAAGTGATTGTAAATTGCCACGACAACATCAAGTAGTATAAGACATTATTTTTTTTATAATCTGAGTTTAAAAATGGAAGTGTGCCTGTTAATGGGTATGTGAGGTACTTTACCCTACTGAAAATTAAACATTTTTAACTTTCCTTTCAGAGCTGATGGGAGAGAACAAGGAGTGTGAAGAACTGAATGCAGCGGAGGAGAAACATCATGTCAAACCTGGAGAAAAACCTTTGAGTCGCACAAAGACTGAAAGTAAATTTGGACTTACAAGAAGAGCCGACAAAAACTTCACTTACCCTCAGTGTGGAAAAACACTCCCATACAAGCAAATTCTTGAACATCACATGAAAGTTCATACCAGAGAGAAGCCACACACATGCGATCGGTGCGGGAAAAGTTTCACACTAAAAAAATCTCCTAAAGAGACACAAGAAAATTCACACTGGAGAAAAACCACACACCTGCGATGAGTTCAGGAAGAGTTTCAGAAGTGCACGAGCTCGGAAATTACATCTGTAACCTCAGTCTGGAGAAAGAAAGAAGCACCAGAAGGGAAACCTTATATGTGTTCTTCATGTGAAAGAGATTTTACACAACTGAGTGCTTTTAAAGTACACCAGAAAACACAGAGCAGTGCGAAAACAGTGTGAAAATTCATTTGCTACAACTGACAAATTAAAATGTGGAGAAAAGCCTTATAAGTGTTCAGACTGTGACAAGAGATTCGGTCCGGCAGGACTACTAAAAATACTCAAATGCATTCACACTGAAGAGAAGCCATATCACTGTCCTTAATGTGGGAAGTGTTTTAATAAATTAGCTTTTCTACTCATTCATAACGTCTGAAATCATTATTGTTTGTGGACAGATCCAGAACTTTCAGGTGTAATGTTGCATCATCCTCACCAGATGTGACACAATATGTCGAGCTGTAAAGGTTGTTTATTCCATGAAATCCTATCCTAATTTGCCAAAAAAGAATTACTAAAAAAATTATCCAAAAGTTTTATAGCAAACTTGTCACGAATCCCGGCCATGTTCTTCTGTTCACTCACCACCAGATGTCACTCACGCACTACATTGACTCTTACACTGGACTGCACTTCCCACAACCCATTGCACTGACACAGCTGTTCTCAATAATCACGCCCACACCTGAGAGCCATTTCACAATCACCATCACCCAATCACACACTACATAAGCTTGGGACTTTCTCTTGCTCTCTGCCGAGTATTGTTAGCCCAGCTACATATGAAGCGTTTCCTAGTATTCCTTGTTTCCAGTTCCCGTGTTTTGATTTCTGCCTGTGTTCCCAGACTATTCTCCCTGCCTTGCCCCTCTGGATTCTGCACGCCGATCGTCGACCTCGCCTGCCCCTTTGACCACGCTTCTGCCTTGCCCTCTCCATACCTGTTTGCTGCCTCTTGACCCTGCCTGTACGACCATGTTTTTGAATAAAGCTTTGCAATTGGATCCGTACGTCTCACGCTTCGTCAGCTCCGTTACAAAACTAATTTCATTTTCATGACCAGATTTTTTTTCAAGTGTGAGACTGAGATTAACTCGAGGTTCTTCCCAGACAAACTAAGAAGTTTTGTTCCTATTAATCATCAGCTTTATAATATGTAATCATTATTGATATGATAAACTAGGACTGCCCCCTAATATCTGACTAACTGTTAATCGAAAAGAAGAGGCTTGTTCGACCAAAATTTTATTAGTCACGTGGTTGCAGAATAAAACAAAAAACAAATCTGTCCATGATGGACAGATCGTTAACTGGTCTGTGTGCTAATATACAGTAACTTATTTTGCAAATTAGACAGTTCCACATTTTCTTGAGCAGATAATGTTTCTATGGATGTTTCAATGGGTTTTTGAGAACAGAATTTTATTTTTTAAATAACATAATTTTCTTTTCTTTTTTTAGCTAAATTACTGCCATATTTTCTAATACATTTTCCTGCCTCAAATGTAAACAGTTCCCAGTAAAGGCTAATTTTAATTATTCTTATTCTCTTATTAAATAAATTAAATTATTCTCTTTCATAGCTTTATATATATCAACCATGAAAGTTTCTAGACCAAGTCTAATAAAATCATGCTTCAGTTGAGAGTTATTGGTTTCCAGAATGATGCTCTATAATTATAATCCTGACCTGAGTAAGAGACAGATTAAAATGTATAGCTTTATGTTCAGTGAGAGGGGTCACTAAAATATCCACAGATGAACTGTCAATAAGTTGTTTGGAAACTAAACAAAAATCAACTCAAGACTGATGAGAGCCTAATTTATCTTGCCATGAATATGATTTTGTTGAAGTATTTTTTTTTCCTCCATATGTCCACAAGTTCAAAGCATTTCATAAATGCTTTTAAATAATTCCCTGAAGAAGACAATCGAGGAGGTAATCTATCAATGAGTTGTTAAGTACAATGTTAAAGTCTAGCTGATGCTAAGGCATCAGGACAAACACCTACTGAGTTTTCTGAAGCATGTGTGGTCCAGAGATTATTGCCCAACCGTGATCTTCAAAAGACATCCTGGGTATTAGAAGAGAAAGAGAAAAATGCTCCATCTCAAGCACATGGCATTTAAAGAAACAACCTGCCTTGAAAAAGAGCCGCTTCAGTCAGCTGAACAACAACAGAAATACAGATAGACCCAATAAGCAACAAGCCTCTGCTATGGTTGAGGATTATGTGAGTGCACAAGCATTGCTGCACGCTAAACAGACAGAGCAATAGAATAGGAGCTAAAATGAACCCAAATCCAGCTAGGCATTAAACCGACATATCTTTTTCATTTTAAAATCACTTTTACACACATACAAAAGGACTATCAAAAGGTACATATTTATTAAAAACTGCAACAAGAGAAAACATGCGAGACAAGGGGTGAAAATGCTATATACCATACACCCACCCCTGACAGCAAAATGAACACATTTGCATTTATCAGATGCTTTTATCCAAAGCGACTTACATTACATTCAAGTTACAGTTTTAACATTTTATCAGCCATTGCTTTCCCTGGGAATCGAACCCATGATCTTGGTGTTGCTAGCGCCATGCTCTACTGTTTGAGCTACAGGAAAGCCAATTTTTGCATGACAATTTTTGCAAGTCAATATTTGCATGACTAACATTTACAGATGAAAAATATACCTATGACATGACAGTTAGGCACTAAGAAAGAAAATACAACATCTCAAATGCATTAAACAGTACAAATATATTCGCTGTTTGCCATAGTGTATCGATTTGATCCATGATTGACATCAAGGGCTGCTTAGATTGTGTGAACTTAATTTGTTGTTTATGGAACCATTTCAACCCCAAATGATTTGTTAGGTTATTTCAAGTCAGGTTTTGGACTTTAATCCCCACTTTTCTTAATTGTTTTTAATGAAACAGGCCCCAGGTAAGCTTCACTTTAGTTTGCACTAATTCTGGGTTTTAAGGTACCATGAAAGTGGCTTGGCTTTTAGCGGCGTTCATTGACATAGCTATTTAACCTGTCTTGGAGCAGGTTAGCTGTGGAGTGTATGTTCTGGGTAAGAGATCTCAAACTGAAACTGGAAACTGGATCAGATGTGAGCAAAGTTAAACATGCCTGATGCAAATAAATAAATAATAAAAATAAAAGAAAAGTCACAAAAACGTCACTTAACAAGTTTCAGCTGTTCACTACTGATGTCACACATTCATGTTTGCACTCCACAAACTCAGGATTAAAGCCTGAGTTGACAAAAATAAGGTTAATGATCAGTATCATGGTGCCAACAAAAAACGATTGGAGTGGTTTGGTTTTGTCAACTCAACACTAACTCTGAATTTGTTCAACCACCATCATGGTACAAGTCCCTGGTGTTCTGTTCTGTTTTATTTTGACCACTTCAGACAGAATTACACATGAATGCATGAATGCCCAGAATAGACATCTTATGTCAGCGTGTTCATAACTTGTACGTTCTCTCATACTGGTAATCTTCATTCTGCATTCACACAGAGCACATAACCGGTAATTTACTGGTAATATTACAACATCTCATACCGGTAAATTGCTAGAATAAATTTACCGGTACTTCTGAAACATGATCTCTTAACATAAATTTACTGGTAATTTACCAGGAAATAATTTAACACACTGACGTAAGATGTCTTCACAGCAAAATCCCCAGAGTTAAATCAGCTCTGCTCAGAGTACATATTGTCCCAATCTACAGAGTGTTAAAGTAACACTGAAGTAGAGTTACCACTGTTGAGGATTATTAGATAAGTTTTCATGTCTAAAAGCCAGAGCAGTAGTTGTTCATCTTCAACATTGTTAAAAGCGGGTTTTCTTTTCTAATGCTCACTCATCACTTAATTAATTTCTTAATTATCCCATTAACTTTAACTCTGCTTCAGTGTTACTTTAACACTCTGTAGATTGGGACAATATGCACTCTGAGCAGAGCTGATTTAACTCTGGGGATTTTGCTGTGTACTCTGGGCCAATCATAACATTCTGACACATATGATGCATCAAGATTAATTGAATTACTTGAAACTTTTTTCAATATGACTAAATATAAAAATGAGTGTGGGGTTAAGCTGTGCTGTTGTTGGCTGCAACAGTAACAGCAGTAAACTTAAGGAATTTAACATACTGTACAGCAAATCTGTCTGTGTCATGTGCTGCACGCCTTGCATAAACAAAAAGAAACAAAAGAAAACAAGCATGGCTTGCAATGCATAACTTAAATAAAAATAAAATAATACAACTGGTCATTTTTTGGACAAAAGTCTGCAAATGTTGCCCCAGTCGAGAACTGTATATATGTGCGCTCATCTGTTTTCAATGCAGCTGGCTTAACCATGCGTCACTTCATGTCATTTACCCAGGCGTTAAACTATGACAGGTGAATTACTGCAAAAAAGTTTGGCATTGCAAGACTGTAAAGTGATGAAACTATGGTGCCATGTGTCATAGGTTTCAAGATCTGTTATCAACTTGGAAAATACCACAATTTGAGTAGAAACACTAGAGACTGGTGATGCGACTTAACTTTTTTTTTTTTTTTTTTTTCTGGTAAAGTCATTCCGGTCTTTTTATGGTAATTTACTGGTATTATTGTGTGAAAGAGGCCATAAAGACATCTTGGTCAAGAACACAACAGCTTATAAATCTCTTTTAGATTGAAAGTGCCACTTTCACATCATCTCTTTAGCCATGGATACAGTGTTAAAACAGCTTTCTGTTGATGCTGGTGTTTCCAGTGGCACTTTCCCCTGATCTGGTTTTTCCCAGCAGAACTAGCCTGATCTGGTCTTTCCTCTCAGGAGCCAGATGAATCTGGATCTTCTGCTGGAGACTCTCTTGAAACTACAACAGAAAGATCACAACACTTATAAATGGACTCTATAGATTTTTCTTAGGATCAGTGTGAAATGCTAGTGTCTTGCACTTAGTAAACAAACTGCCATATGTTTGTATTATTAAAGTGATTTACAACAAAACTACTTACAATTGACAAGACTGTACATGCTGCCACTCCTCTTTATTTGTTTCATGATAAATTTCCCTCCGTTCTCCAACATCTTTCCTTCAATCTTATGCAGCAGTTCTTGTATCTGATCATTTGATTTTCTCCTTTTATTGAAAAACTGAAACTTTCCTCCACATTCAGTCACCAGTCGCTGGATGTCTGCATTATCTTTTTGTTTTAGATGTTCAGCAATGGTTTGATCCAGTTCATTTTCATATGTGAACAAGATCATGATGTATTTCTGAACCTCAGGACCAAATAAAGTTTTCAAAAAATCCAGGATTTTTTCCTCATTTTGCACAGGTTTCTCCAGAGGAACAGTGAGCAGAACTGAACTGAGACCCGCTGAACATCGAGAGACCAGCTGCTCTTTAATCTTCTCCAGCTGCTCTTCATTCAGATCTGGATCCAGTACATCTGGACAATCAATCACATACACCTGCTTCTCTCCGATCTGTGTTTGACCCTCACACACTTCAGACTCATGCTCTTTAAACTTGTTCTCTCTCAGTATGGTGTTTCCAGATGAGCTTTTCCCAGAACCGTTTCTGCCCATCAGAAGAATCCGGATCACTGGATCATCTGGACTGGAGCTGCTCTCTGACATCTCTGAAATAAAGATATAGAATAAGGCATCAGGTCAAGCCAAGAGCAAGACAATGAAAATTTTGGCTGTGTTTCAAAAACAAACTTATATTATATTTTGCCGAGTGTGTAAATGATTCTTAGTTCGGGACTCTGAACTGTATTTCCACTGACATCAGTTGTGGACCAAATGCTATTATAATACAGAAATCTCTACATGGAGTTGAATTTTACATTTACATCTTGCTGCATTTTCATCAATTACTCAGCATAATCATAAACAAGGGTTGTGAAATGATGTGCATAAAGAGGGACGTTTCTGTGGCTGCTCTTTATTGCTTCTCAGTTCTCACACTTACATTAAATAATACAAATATAGGAGTTTATGAATTAATCTCAACTGCTGAACTTTCATGACTGAATTTCACTACACACACACACACACACACACACAAATCAGTACATGTAAACATCAATGCCTGTTCCATTTTTTTATTTTTTTATCTTTATTGATGAAATTAGACTATAGCCATAAATTTGATTTTCCTTCAGGCAAGCTGAAACATTTAAATTAATAGATTTTTCATCTAAATAATAAAATACTTAGGTTTCCTGATGTCTTTTATTTTCAAAGAAACAGGTAGATAAAAAGCATACCATCTAAGACCATTTCAAAATAAAATCATTTTTGCAATTACAAAATACAATCGTTGAATCTGTGTGAAGATATGTCATACCTGTAACTGAGGAAGATCCCTCTGCCATCTTTAATAACTCCAGAGAAAACAGATACAATACAAATAGTTTACCAAATGATACTCCTGACATGAAACATGTCGGGAAATCCCCAGTGAATTTCTTTCACTTTTGTTTTTTGGTGCTCCTCCCGCCTTCAGATACAGTTGCTCCTGTGATCTGTTGTAGCATTACAGATATTTTCTGAACTGCCCCTTAGTTTACTTTCATTTTCTCTATCACCGCCTTCCAACTAAAATACATTTGGATTGGAGGTGAGCACTAAAGGCTGATTTATACTTCTGCATCGGACATACGCCACAACCTCTACACCAGGGGGTGCCCAATCCTGTTCCTGCAGATCTACCTTCCTGCAGAGTTCAGTTCCAACCCTGATCAAACATACCTGTCTGTAATTCTCAAGCACTTCTTAAGATCCTAATTAGTTGGTTCAGGTGTTTGGTCAGGATCGGATCTAAACTCTGCAGGAAGGTAGATCTTCAGGAACAGGGTTGG
>JAUZSZ010260501.1:0-10759 GCA_034780575.1 Labeobarbus marequensis
TAATCGTTGCCCAGCACTATATAAAAAGGACTTTGTCTTGTAGGTTTATCTGCTTCAAGTATATCGGTAATATACACTACTAAGATTTTTTTTTTTTAAAGAAATTAAAACTTTTATTCAGCAAGGATGCATTAAATTGATCAAAAATCGCAGCAAAGACTTTTATAGCTTGGAAAAGATTTCTATTTCAAATAAATGCCTTTCAACCTGAAAAAAAAAAGTTATAGTTTCTACAAAAATATGAAACAGCAACTGTTTCCAACATTTATAATAATCAGAAATGTTTCTTAATCAGCAAATCAGCATATTGCAATGATTTCTGAAAGATCATGTGACACTGAAGACTGGAGTAATGATGCTGAAAATTCAGATTTGACCACAGGAATAAATTACATTGTACACTATATTAGAACAGAAACAGTGATTTTAAATGTTATTTTATTTATACTTTTTTTTGGATCAGATAAATGCAGTCTTGGTGAACCAAAAAGACTTTAAAAAAAGGCACATTTTCACCAACCCCAAATTTTGAACAGTTGTGTATCATATATCAGATATATTGTGCATCTCTAGACTGCTTGACATGAGAGAGCACCTCACATTTGAGATGAAGGCCAGTGCATGTAATAATGCTGTCTGAAATCCCATCGGCGCTCCAGTGACGTGTGGATTCATGACTGCTGTCATTATGGACGTAATAATAACCCCTTCTGGAGGTGGAATCTGTTTAACTGTTCCAGATGGTGTTCAGTGATGAGCCAGAATATCTCTCCTTCTGTTCTGAGCTCTCGTTTCTTACCGCACGCTTCTCGTTTGTCACACATTAGTGGGAAAAAATGTCTCAGTTTAGTTTTATTTACATTTATTCATTTAGCAGATGCTTTAATCCAAAGCCACTTACAAATGAGGAGGTCATTTTATTTCCTAGATGTCATCAGCTAATGATATATTAACACTTTGTGGCTTTTTGTGCAAGGCAAAATATATTATGTCTGGTGAACTCTGGTTAATGCTGACTTTTTGACTTTCAGCTATGGATGGAGTGCCTTTCATGATTTCGGAGAAGTTTGCATGTGCCTCCAGTGATGTGAGTCTGTTTTTAACCAATCATGTGCTTCGTATGAGCTCTTAAACACTCTGTAGGCCACAAAGAGTAAACCATACTATTAGATGTAGATTTTGTCAGTAAAGAGTAATGCATTTTAGGTGCTTTAAACCTAGCGTAAGAACTGATGTGGACATTTGAGGAGGAGTTTGTGTTGTGTCTCTGTGTGTTTCAGCTGCAGCAGGTGGATCTAATGGGCATCAGAATCAAATCACTTGCAGAGATTGAGAAGGAGGTGAGCATCTGTTGAGTTTCAACCATGACAAGTGGTAGTTTGTATGCTGCTTTTGTTTCCAAACAGGTATTTTCGACATGTAAATGCAAAAAAGCTTATAAAAAGGACTACTCTAAATCTGATTGAATAAAGTCATATGAAATATCCCTTACATGCACATCAGTTAAATCAGTATTAATTTTCCTATTATCCACAGTCAGTTATAATTATATATCAAGTCAATTGTATATTATATTATAATTAAGGATAAAGGCCTGTTCACACCAAGAACTAAAACAATAATGTTAACTACAAATGTAAGATTTTAAAAAATAGTTAGCATTATTAGTTTGCAGTTTTAGTGTGAACAGACCTTAATGCACTATATTTTTGGTGGAAGAATAGTTTATTGTGATTATTATCAATAATATGTTTAATTATTTATTGGAAATTGATGTTTTAACTTTTAAATGAGCAAAGTTAAAAGAGGCAGGGCATTACAATCAATAATGGTTATTGGCTATAATGCATATTTTAAAGGGGTTTTAGATTGTAGTAAATGTTTTATGTAAATAAAGAGGTATTGGAATAAGTTCAGTTGAATTTCACATCAAATCTCCGCAACGGTTATAGTACATTTATACGTTTATAATGTTTTTAGCACTAAAGTAACTACAATTCATAAAATATATAGACAAAAAAAAAAAAACACAACAAAATGACTAAAAATTCTAACTGAAAGTGAAAACAAAAACTTATAATAGTATAATGATTGTTTAGTATCAGTCACACTAAAATAACATTGGGACAAATATTGCATTTTGCCTAATATATAATTTTATATTTGCCTAATTTGTTTTGAATAAATGATATGTTGAATTCAGCTTTAGATCAGTGGAATTGTGAGCTGTTATTGACTGATCCACTAGAGGTCAGTGTGTGCTATGACACTCTCTCTCAGATGGTGTTTAACTCTTTCTGTCTGTGTCAGTATGAATATAGTTTCCGGACGGAGCACAGCGCCGCGGCCCGTCTGCCGCCCAGTCCCACCAGAACATCTCTGGGCTCCGAGGCCTAACGCTCACGCGCCGGAGCAAAGATGCAGAAGAGAAGATCTTCTGAAGACCTGATCTGAGCAGAGACTCTTCCACTTCTCTGAAAGTGCAACAGAAACCCACAAAACAAATTGCGACAAGTTCAACGGAGGGAAAGCTAAGGATATTGATAACTTTTTTTTTTTTTCATAAAATTAACAAATATTTCATGTGGTCAATTTCAGTCTCTTAAGTTGATGCTGCTTTTTCATAAAGAGCTTTGGATGTGAGCACATCTCCATCGCTACAGTGATCAAAACAAAACCACTACCGTGTTTCTTTTGTTATGTGACAAGTATTGCGTTCTGACTTATTCTGGCTACTGGACTGAGATGCTGTTACCGTAATGACTTTATGAAGGGTCACACTTGGACAAAGCCCCAAAGTCTGCGTTCATGCGTTAAATGCATAGAGTTGGAAGAGTGTTTTTTTTTGTTTTTTTCCTCCTCTTTTTGTTAGTTCGCTTGCTCGGTTTTATTTAGATCGCAGTGACTGCATGACTTCAGTTTGTTCTTTTGTCTTCGAATCATTTGGAAATGGAGCCCAGTTCACTGCACTGTTACAGGACTTCTAAAACATTTCAATATTTTTGTGTTTGTCTGGAAAAAGAGATTAGAACAAAAACACTCCAACTCTGAACAAACCTTGTACATAGACAAGCGATGATTCAGGAATGCGTCGTTTTAGTATTGTTTTTCTCTTTTTGTCTTTGTAACGTCCCTCCTGAACTGATCTGTCACTCTGGTCACCACTGCTTATGTTTTACTGATTTTGTTCTCTTTCAGTCAAAAGTTATGATGTTTGATGGTGCTCAAGCACTTGGATATTGTTTCTGCCAGTCCATTTGTGGCTTTCAACATTGAGATGTTTTTATTTAATAAACAAGTTAATATTTCATAGTCAATTTCATCCCAAGACTTAAAGAAATAAGAAATTCAATTTTGCTTAAAGAAAACAAACAATTTTTAAGACCATAAAGATGTGACATTTTCATGAGATTGAAACTTATTTTATGCACAAATACTCATTACTGTAATACAAAAAAAACATGTCACTGATTTAAACCGTCATAAATTCTGTAAAACAAATAATACTTTTTTCTTTTTTTTTACAGACTTTGCAATTTAAATTATGTGCAGTATTTCCATATCTTAATTAAAATTTTGGTAACACCTAATGCATTATAAAGGTATTCATAATATATGTCATAATGCATTACATCTTTTCATGACTAATTGTAACCAAAGTTAAAATGCATTATAATATTCGAAGGTTTGTTTGTTGTGTTATATTTTCTAAGTATTATAATGCATTATAACTGTGGTTACAATTAGTCATGAAATCATACAATGCATTATAAGGTGCATTACAAGGCATAATTAATGCATTAAAACTACTTTTAGAATGCATTTTATATAGGCTTTAAAGCGATACAAGGCTTTTTTTATTGCATTACGGTAATGGGAATTTGGAAAAAATTCAAATGTTAAAATGCAAAAGAAAAAAAAGTGCTACTTTTTTTCTTTTTCTTTTTTTTTTTTGGCTGCTATATGCAAAATTCAATTTCTCGTTTTCTTTTGACTTTTGGGTGAGCTGAACATTTCTTGACAGTTTTTGTGAGATTCAGATGAGTAGTCAGAACTTTATCATAAGCCGTTCTGTTTTAGTAAACCATGCAGTTCAGAAGCAGCTCACACAGTGAAGTTTGAGTCCTGTGATTTGCTCCGTGTGCCACTGCATCATGGTGATGATTATTGGTGAAAGAACAGTGTTATTATTTCCTGGCGTTTCTTCAGAACGCCCTGCTGAAAAAGCCATCTCAGGTGACAGTGTTCAGCTTGGAAACACCAAGTGTCTGAGTGAATAAAGACGCCAGTGCATTCAGGTGGTTTGACACCTTCACTGTGAGACTTTAACAAACACTCAGATGGCTTTTTGTTTTCTTACAGTGTGGATTTTAATGTTCAAGCAGCTATATTATTGTTACATGTTCTAACCACTATTTTGTGTGGTTACAAAATAGTGTAATTTTTTTTTTAAACTGTTTTCAAATCTGAAATTAACTACAAATCTGATTTTCTCTTCATGTCTGTGGCAGTCAGTAGACTTTCAGAACTGATTTTTGGCCTGTTTTTGGCTCATTCGCAAGCCATTTTGTTTTTATTTCAATTGAATATAATTTAAAATCCAAGAGTAGGTCTAACCTGTCTGGAAAATTAGTCCCAGGTTTATACATCTAGGAACCAGAATTATAGTTTAGCATCATATCTGAAGTTTTTGTCCAAAATTACATGCTGATGTTGATGTCAGTTTTTACATTTCATTCATTTAACTGAAAGTACCATAGGAATGCATGCAGCAATATCTTTTAATTTAATTTGCTATTTCTTTGTACTCTTTCATCTAATTATTTAATGATTTTATATGAAGACTAATTTAAATGTTTAGGAATGTAGCTAGTATGTTTCCCCATGTTTTTTTAATGTTGGGAATAGTTGAGTGTTTGGTCACTCGAACAAATACAATAAAACGTGTTTAGTTACTGCACTGCGTAAATAAACTCCTGTTCACAATTTTATCAGCCGTTTAATGTGTATTATCCAGTTTAAGTCATCTAGAGATGAATCTGTTGTGTGTTTTTCATTTGCATTGTTGACTGATTTCAATATTTTTCTTGTGCAAATGTGATTGCCATTGTTAAATGCTGGTTGAATTTTGTGCTTTATTCAGAAAAGCTACAGTAAACTCTTCATGCATTTTTTTTTAATCAACAGAGAAAAGATGAAAGTTTGCTGTCAGGTTTCCATATTTGTGCCACTTTATCTGTTACAATGTAATTTTCTTGCAATGAGCTTTAAAGGAGTAGTTCACCCAGAAATGAAAATTTGCTGAAAACTTACCATCAGGTCATCCAAGATGTAGATGAGTTTGTTTCTTCATCAGAGCAAATTTGGAGAAATGTAGCATTCCATCACTTGCTCACCAGTCAATTCTCTGCAGTGAATGGGTGCCGTCAAAATGAGTCTAAACAGCTGATAAACACATCGCAATAATCCACAACACTCCAGTCCATCAATTAAGATCTTTTAAAGAGAAAAGCTGTGTGTTTGCAAGAAACAAATTCATCATCAGGGCGTTTTTAACTATTGCTTCCAACTAAAGTATGAGTCCTCTATGGCTCTATCTATAGTATTTTTCATAATACTTTGTCCAGTGAAAAAGTCCTCTTCTCTGAATCAGGAGAGAAATGTGCACAGATCAAACATCGTTTACAAGCGAAAGCATTCCAAAACTGTTCTAAATAAATATCTGGGTGGATTTTGATGTAAGAAGACAACAGGGGATGGACTTTTTCGCTTATTATGGATTTTGGCCAGAAGCAGCGGTTTACAGTTAAAAGCTCTTAATGGTGGATTTGTTTCTTACAAACACGCAGCTTTTCACTTAAGACATTGATGGCCTGGAGTGGTGTGGATTATTGTGATGTTTAATGAGGTAATGCCAAATTGATCCAAATCTATGATTTTCAACAGATTTTCATTTTTGGATGATCTGTTCCTTTGAGCCATAAACAATCTGGCAGTATGCGATAGTCACTTTCAAATGTATTGCATAGTAACACAGCATTTCTTCCTGGCACGTCTTACCTCTATTTGTAAGTGCAAACGGGATGGTTTTGCCACAGAGTAATTGATGTTTACTGGAAATCTGCCTGGGTTCACAAATGCTCTGAGCTTCCTGTGGCCGTTTGACAAGTCGCTTTATTTAGAACCAACATGCAGGGAAACTTTCAAGACTTCAAGCATAAAATCCCCTCAAATGCTGCAGATGGTTTTGGGCAATATGTTACTGTTTGTGTGGCTTTTAATGACTTCTTTAGAAGAGAATGAGAAGTTCAACAAGAAGAGCAGCAAAGCACATTTATAGACAATGATAGAGCATTTAAGAACCCACACAAAGGTTATTTCATTTTCTCTTTTAATCATGACATCTTGCTTCTGGTTTATGCTTCATTTTAGTAGCAAGTGTGAATGCATCCCTTTTGCGTAATTTACCGAAAAGTTCCTTGCGTAATATCAATTCCTTCCGTTTAAGGCTTTGTGGTTTTGAAGCCTACTTCTTTGTTTTGAATTTCTACCACTTGAAAAATATTGAATCTTGCAAATACACTATGTAGCCAAAAGTATTGGGACACCCCAGGTTTGGCTACTGTAGTAATTTCCATGGGAACAAATCTTAAAGTGCCCCTATTATGGATTTTTGAAAATGACCTTTCATGCAGTGTGTAACACAGCTCTGAGTGAATGAAAACATCCTGCAAAGTTTTAAATCTGAAAGTGCACTGTGTATAAAGTTATTGTCTGTCAAAAGAAAGAGTAGACTCTTGACATCAACACGAAACATTAGCATATTGCCCGCCCACTTGTTGTTGCGAATGAAAATGCAATTTTATTAATTGCCACTAGGTGCCGCTTTTGGAGCGGTAAAAGCAGATGTTTCACCGGTAACGCTGTACACAAAGCAGCACTGCACTCACAAACGCTGAAAATGAAATCGACCAATCACCTCAGATTAGTGTCAAGCAAAGGAGGGTTTTGGAAAAATGAATAATTAAACGAATCGTTTGGGAGTCGTTGAGCAAATAAGGTAAAAAATAAATGCATATTATAAGACAATGAAAGTGTTTTTTGACCTTGTATGCATGTCAACCTGTTGTTGGGGACACCCAAAACCAAAATATGAACCTTTCATAACCCATAATAAGGGCACTTTAAGTTTTTATGAAGGCAGTAAAACCAATAACCAATAAGCGTTTTATTATCTGGCAGGATACCCCTACACAAAACCACACCTTACTGATAATGACAGTCAGCTGAAAGTGAAATACTCAAACTCTAATACAATGGTATGTACTTTTGGTCTACAGCCAAAACAGAAGCGTCTTTCAAAACAACAACAACAACACTGTGCCCTTCATTTTACATGCCCAGCTATATGTATCCAGCATTCTTCCACTGACTTTCCTCATCTGACGTTATCAGGAAGTTGAGATCGAACAGTAAAAAGATGTCACTAGATTGCAGTGGCCATGCGTCAGTCTTCAGCCCTTCCTATTTACCACCAGCCATCTCAGATACAGCAGCTCTGGTGTGTTTCTCAGGTGCAGATGAACGGATCTCTAAAAATGCCATCCCTCATTTCTGCTAAATACAGTAAGCTATAAATCTATTATTGTTCAACAAATCTCTTATGGAGAACACAGCTGGTCTTCAGGCTTGTCCTTGGCGTGGCATGATATTCAGAGAGACAAGCCCGTTACGACTCACTTGAGAGGTGCCAAGTGGCTTAGCTGGTTGCCTAATAGACACTCAACATGGTACGCCAGGATTTGACAACACCCGGCACATACTGACATGACATATTGGGATATTCTTCGTTGTAAGACCAAAATTCAAGCATTTGCAAGTATTTTATTATGTATGATGATTATACTTGGTGGTTTTTTGTGACACTGAGTTGGTCCCGCCCAATTTATTTACAAAAAGCCACTCAAGTCATCCTTCAGACAAAACAACTTAAGTCACCACCACCACACCCATGCAGACCAACCTTGGACTACACCTCTGCTCCACCATAAGAAACGGCTCAAGTATTTCAGCAGGTTTCTGATATAATGCATCATCAAAGCTGACAAACAGTGGACGGTCAGTTACACTTTTACACTAAGTCCAAAGTCTCAGAATTGAAACAACTTGCATTTCATAAGCAACACAGATGCTAAATTAATCTCAGGTCAGTTTGTGGACGTTTAATGGGTTCAAACATAAAAGCAATATTAACCAGAACAGAACATAATTACAAAACAATTACACACTTACTTGGGTAATCGACACTACATAGGCCTATTTATTACTCACGCAATGTGCCAATTACACACTACAGTGGTTGTTTATGCTCAAGGCTGCATTCATTTGATCAAAAATACAGTAATATTGTGAAACACCATCACAAATCATTTCAATTTCTTCTGATGCCAATCTGAATTTTCTGCTTCATTAGAAATCATTCTAATATGCTGATTTGCTACTCAAGAAACATTTATTTTTAGCATATTTTGTGGAAATATTTTCTGGATTCTTTGTTAAATATCATTTATTTGAAATAGAAATCCTTTGTAACATTATAAATGTCTTCACTTTTGATCAGTTGCATGCATTAACTGCAGGAGAACTAGCCTAAACTAGAGAAACTTTGAACTCTGCTCTTGGTCTCAACCTCTGAACTGACAACTTATGTGTTAGTCACAAATTTAACACAGAGATCCATGCCAAATTTTTAACTGTTACTGGGATGGAACCTAAGTAGCAGAATGACTCTTTATCGTTAACCCTTTTAAACCCATTGAAATGTCTAAATACAGGGCTCACTGTAAATGAAAGTTCAGACTGTGTTGGTTTCACATGAACACTTTTACATGGCGGGTGTAAATATCACATGACCACTTTGTCATCTCTGAAAAATGATGTCCCTGTCAAAGGTCCATAAAAGGAAGAATGTAAAACGTGTCATAACAGAGATACCACCACCATAATTGGTGCACATAATATTTAAATTGTCTATTATTACACTATTATAATGTGAACACATACAACTGTAACCAGCAGGGAAGCCCAGATGAAGTAACTGATTGATTCACATTCAAATGTAAAATTGTTAAATGTAAAGGAATAAAGCGAAAGTAAAATTGCCTTAGAGTAAAAAATTGTTTTATTTTGCTTTAATGCATTCAACTTTCTTGAGTCCGACCAACTAAGCGATTTCAACTCTGGTTTCCTACTAGTTACAACTGTGAGCAGGTATAAAACACATTTTCATAACTTGAAAACTTAAAAAAAGAATTGTGTTTCACTGGACTGTTCAAGGGTTATAATAAATGTGTCCAAGAATTTGGGTAAATATAAGACGAAATGGGTCAATTTAACTAAAGATAAAGATAAAATCCAACATTTCCTAACTTCTTGTGTTTAAAAAGGAGTTTGAGCTTAGTAAAGCTCAGAGGCAACAAACCAACTCTTAAATAAATAAAGCCCGGTGAGTTTAGTGCTGAGGAAGCAAAACTAGTTAGCTAACCCGGCTAACATCAGCTAATGCTGACTAACTCATCAACTCCAATTAGCAGGCGAGCTAAATGACTAGTTTATTTTCCCCAAACTGAAAACAATTGACAAGTTTCTTCTCTAAAGTGAATTATTACATCGCATTGTATCGGTATCGAAAGAGTTAGATGGAATCTGTCAAATTCATTTGATGAAACGGATGGTTAAGTTTGTAAATCCTCTGTTTAACTCAACAGTCCAGTTGCTAGCACAGCTAATGTGAAGTCAAAACACTCTGAAACCGTCCAGTTATCACTCAATCTCTCTTTGTAGGAACTTACTGAGAAGATGAAACGCTTATTGGTCTTCCGAGGGCCCTCCACGCGTCTAGCTGTTGTTATTTACCCTAGTATTTTTGGTGAAAAACTATCCCGGAGATCCCTCTCTGTCTATCTGCCCTGCCCGCAGCCGCTCCGGTCGCCAAATGAAGATCCTCGCTGCCTACACATGGACCCGAGTCACCGAACCGCGCATGCGCACTGGCCCACATCAAGAGGAGATTCACTTTAATTCACTTTCGCTTTAATTTCACAAATATTTAATATGGTAACCATAGTTTCAGACTAAATACAATAGTTACTATAGGCAATGTTGTTACTCTCATTTAAAAGACCTCACACTGTGCATTTTTGTAAAGGGAAAGATGTCAATATTATTTTTTGGTTATTTATGGATAAAACGGTCAGGCAACACAAAATGTTAATTTATTTCATAGGCTATTAAATTACAAAAAAAAAAAACAACAACAACTGTAAAATCAAAGAGAGCAATTAAAATAACTGGATTTGTTCAATTAAAAAGTGCCAAATTGCTCAAAATTAAATTACTGAAAAATGCAGAAATATTTACATATTTATTTCATAGGCTATTATATTACAAAAAAAAAGTTCGACTATAAAACTGTAAAATCAAAGAGAGCAATTAAAATAACTGGTTAGTTCAATTAAAGAGTGCCAAATTACTCAAAATTAAATTATTGAAAAATGCAGAAATATTTAAATATTTATTTCATAGGCTATTATATTACAAAAAAAAAGTTCGACTATAAAACTGTAAAGTCAGAGAGAGCAATTAAAATAACTGGATTTGTTCAATTAAAAAGTGCCAAATTGCTCAAAATTAAATTATTGAAAAATGCAGAAATATTTAAATATTTATTTCATAGGCTATTATATTACAAAAAAAAAGT
>JAUZSZ010262388.1:0-10751 GCA_034780575.1 Labeobarbus marequensis
CATGGAACATGATCTTTACTTAATATCCTAATGATATTTGGCATAAAAGAAAAATCTATAATTTTGACCCATACAATGTATTTTTGGCTTTTACTACAAATATCCCGTGTAGCTTAAGACTGGTTTTGTGGTTCAGGGTCACATTTTGAAATATCAAACTAATAGCTATCATTATATAATATGAATCTAAAGCACATTAAAACACACAGTCTATTTAAGCATTATCAAACAGCACGATAAACAAGTTTCTAGCTTGAATCAGACGCTCATCATGACATACTATAACATCCCACGAATCTTGATGCAATTAACCCCAATGTTTTTCACTTTATTCACTTTCCCTCGATGGTCTACACATCTGCTGATGATTGCTCATCTTAAGGACTTCAATGTGGTCTACATATGTTTGGCTGCATTTCCTTGTCCATTTAGCCCTGGTTCCCTCTGAATTAGTAATGTGTTGAATTAGTAATGTGCTTTATGCCACCACCATGCAGATGTCCACCAGCAGGCAGTTCTCTCAAATCATATTTGGATCGACCCTTTTCAAAGCTAATTGGTGATGAATTAGCAATGACTCACCATTGCTCAGGCTCTCTTCACATCAGATGTTAAATGTGGCTTGTGTTCCTGTTTTTCTAATGCTCTGTCACAAATTTGGTGGTCTGATGTTTCACTGCAATAGCACAGACTTTTCATGCAGCGACATTCGGTGGATGTAACAGAGCAAAGCATTTCGAGCACATGTCATTCATTTTATCTGAAGTTTCAGACTCGGAGTGCTTCTGGAACCTGCCCAGCATGCCAGGGAATAAATTATATCAGTTCTGGGAAGTGGCTGTAATGCAAACAAACAGCAATGTGCTAATGGCTGGAACATTTCACACCCAGCAAACCAGTGTAGTGTATAAGGCTATGAAAGTTGATTAATAGTTTCTGCTCAACAGATCTGTATTTTGTCTCATTTTGTGTGAGTTATGTGTCAGATTAATAAATATTAACAAATAGCTAGAGTAATTGTAAATTAGCAAGAGTTATAGCGATGCTTGCGTTATTTAGGACTGCTAAACTGATGTAACTGTAATAAAAAATACTCTTGCCTTAGCCTTAGAAGCTAGAAATAGGAATATAACTGATTGCTTTATAATAAAGTGGGACAGCAAGCAATAGCAGAACACAGACTTCTCTATTCGTTCGAATCTGGTGCAGTACAGGGTTTGTGCTTCGAGCTGTGCTCAGTCAGAGCAGGAGGCTTTGATCTTGACTCATCACGGTCCATTCCACCAGCACCCATATGGACTCACTTTTCTCAGGTCTGTTTTGGATCTCTCTCTCCCTTATTTATAGCCCCAAGAGTAGTTGTAAAACAAGCCCCTCTCAAATGTTGCTCTCATTCACCACTGCTTGCAGTGATGCTTTTGCCCTGACATTCAGCAGCATTTACTACAGTTTTCATTGACATGAATGTCATCATAAACAAACTTCACCCTAATTTTGCTACATTCATCACAAGCAATACATGTAAAAACAAGAACTGGAGGTCCTATAGGTCCTATAGGTCCTATATAAGGCTCAGTGACTGAAAAAAAATCAAAGATATATTTTGACTGGTAGGTTAATCATTTTTTAAAAATGATTTTAAAAAATGTAAGTACACTTCAACGGATCTGTTTCATGAGCCCCTAAACCATTTCCACATTATGTGTTCACTGGTAATTATGCTTCCTAATGCATTAATGGTTTGCAGTACATTGAGAAGACATATGCTTGGAAATAGACTTCCTAATTATTCATAATGTATGGGCAAGAGCAAAGGCCATAGTCGTACACGAAATAACCCAATTTGGTTGTCTGTCTTTAGAGCCTGGTCTTTATGTTTGAGCAATGACCATTCACTCCTCTATTTATTTTTGTTTCCTCTCGTTGTGAGGGACAAAGAGCAGGCGTCCCTCTGGCCTCCTGGGGTTCTCTGGGAGGGGGTGTTTTCTGTGCAAACAACCCCAAATACAGGTACAGTTATCTTTGCCTGACTCCCTGCACCCAGTTCCAAGCCGCCAAGGTTTGAGTTCACCGTGGGAGCCATGGAGGGCTGACCTCTAATAAATATTCTGTTTTAACTCTGTAGCGAGTGTAATTTCTGCTTGTTATTTCCACTGATAGAAAAGAAACATTAGGACGAGAGCTGTGGGAGATCCAGAGGGTGCCATGTTCACTTCAAAGTAGTATTAGTATTTAATTGAAAATATTACACCTACAATAAAACCCTGTTTCCAGTAATGCTAGCTGATGGTTTATTGCTTTTCCAAATCTTTTAAAGCAATTCTGACTTCTTTTTTCCTGTAAAAGTTTTTCCACAACTAGAATAAATTAGATTATATAATTCTCTCAAGAACATGTGAAGGTGTTGTAGGTCTCATTCAGAACCTGGTCTCAGATTACAAAAATTACCAAAGCCAGATGACCTTCGGTTCAATTAATGGTCCCACATTGTGGACAGAATACTCTACTAAACTTTTTGTCTCATCTTACTTTTAAAGGTGCTGCAAATTTTGAAGGATGAGGAAAAGGGAATCAGTCACTGATGTCAGAGAAAAATGCATCTGAGGCAGACCAGACATAACCGCTGAGGAAACGAACAGAAGGGGAAGGGGAAATATTGCTGACCTCCATTGCAGCACCTGATTTGGACTTGGTTCAGGTTGTGTCCTGGCTGAAGCACTCAACGTGAAGGCAATTAGATTATTAGTGCAGCAGATGGCTGCTACATAGCAAGATTGGTATTCAATGATAAGCACTGCAAAAACCCTTCAGGCTTCAATCTTTTCTCAGCTTTGTTACCCAATGCGTAACTTTAAGCGTAGTTCTTATAAAGACATGATACTACGCCAGTTGTCCAATTCATTTTGCATTAGCTAGACTTAAAGCTAATGCCTCTTTTCGTCCAAAAACAAAATGTTCTTCCTCTTAATTGGTAATTGAGAAAAGCAGGCAGCACATGTGTTAAAGGCAACCTAATATCCAGTGGAAAATGAGAACACAAATCTACTGTTAAGTCCATCATCATGCTCAAATTGAAAACGACTGGTGCTAGTGTCCGTTTGCTGTGACAGCTGTCCACGTTTCATGTTTTTGTGCTATTTAAAACCTTTATGAGATGTGCAACCATTTTACACTTCATTTTTGAGGTTATTAATAAAAATAAGACAGCTTTTAAGAAGGGTGTGGGTTGACCAAAATCAAGATGATAGTTCTGGATTTCAAATTAACGTGTGTTCGGTATAAAAAACAGTACAATAAAGTATTTTTAAAGCATAAGTTACTCAAAAAAGTTGCTCATATATTGAGGGACTGTTGATTTTATGAATGTAATTCACCTGCTATTAATTTAAACAAATTCATAAACTTAAAAGAAATTAACTAAACTGCTACATGTTTATACCCAGGACACAGTAATTCAGTTCAAGCACACATGACATTATCAAAGTTACATTTATTATATCTGGTCACCGAGTGTTTAATACAAAGAAAGATGACTTTAGAAGCATTATTGAAGTAGAACGGTGTGTGGTATGGCACTTTGCTTTTCACAGACCAGAAATCCCCTATAAGACAAACAACTCAGATTCATATAGTGCATAGAATTATTTGATTATCCACTTCATAGCAATGAGTTACAAAATCAAAAGCAATAAATACTGTACAACGATAAATCTGAAGTTAAAAATGACATGCCAAAATTTTACATTACATACAATATCCTTAAACAACAGCATTTGTTATTCATCCCTTTATAATAACAATTTTATAAAGTCAGTAAATTGTACAAGTATAATTCAATATATGATTATATATACACATACATATGCCAATATCAATATTTAAATAAAGTGCCTTTCTTTTTGAAGCTCTGAAAGGTGAAATCTTACCATCAAATTTACATAGAAAAGAGTGTATTGTTACTAATCTTCAACAACCAAGATTGTGAATTTGAAAAAGATACCAAATTTTACATTTTTGTCAACCAAATGCCCACATTCATCAGTTTATTCACCAAAAATATTGACACACAAAATCAAAACTCGGGTATGCAGACACTGCGATTTATTTGTGACAGAACCGACCCAGGCTCACTGGACAAACTGTGGTGATGTTTCTGCAAAATATTGCATTGTTTCTTACACGTTTCACTAGACCTTCAAAGCAAAATGCTGATCGAGTGGCATTTAACAATGTAAACTTGTCAATATTTTATTGACTTGGGTGTTATACGTACATATTGTGGCAGTTTAGAAATGAAATGTATGGCGAGTGACAATATAGGTTAAACAACATATCACCGAAATGCTCCCTAAACCTAACCAATAGTGTTAACAAAAGCAACTGTAAGATAAAAACACATTTTCTGAAGCAACCATGCCATTTTAGTACCTTCAGGACTTGTGCCATAACACTCCACATTACAAGTTCAATGCAGTACCAGGTGTGCAACCAAGCAAGTTTACTACATCAAAAATGTCATACAAATGGTGCTGATTATGTGATGCAGATATCAAAATGTATTAAATTACAAATCATTCGCAATGGTAAAAATGTTTTAGGTCATCATGACATTGTATTGTGCAAGGAATTAAGCTCATTATTAAGTTTTTGAAGTTTTGCAAAAATGTAGGAAGAGGCAAGTATTTCTAATGAGCCTAGGCAGGACAGAACCCATGCACATACTACAAAGATCATAAAATCCATGTCTGTAATATTTAAGGTAAATACACTATCACTAAGAGCAGGATATTTGAATGCTTCCAACATTTTCACAGCTGGACTGAATGACATTTTCATGGCTGGCATTTATTGTTATCTCAGTGAAAACATCTTCACGGTTTTACTCAGGTCTGACAGGGATCATAAGCGATGCTAATGTGCACTTGGCTCATTCCTACATTTGGAGATATTCTCCTGCAGAGTTTAATGTTACTTGCAACCTGTCTGTATTTTTCAAGCGAACGCAAATACCTTGATTATCCTTTTCAGGTTTAGAAGTTTATTTAGAGTTACAACTAAACTCTAGAGGAATGTAGATCTTAAGATGAACCATGAAACATGAATGATTTTGTATCAAATACCTTGCTCAGAATCACAGCTGCATTGAGGGCCCTTAGAAGTCTTTACCTTGTGGTAACAGTTACTTTACCTTGCAGTTGAGTTTTCATAGGACTACATTGTGATTTTAAGCACAGTACATAATATTATCAAAGGTGGATATTTATTGCTACATGGAACAGTCATCTGTCAGTGGGAATTTAGAAATCAAAGGCAGTCAGGCAGCTGTCTCATATTGCATTCAGTACAAAGCTGAGTTGTGTTGAAAGGCAAAAAAGGAAACAGAATGGGATCCAATTATACTTCAGATTTTAAAAAACAAGCCTCCCACTGCTGAGGGACATCTTCTCAAAGGCAAGTTCAAAAAAAGGTTCCCTATCGCTTCTCAGATTCCTTAATTTTTTTCTCTGCATAAAGGTAGGTCAAAGGTCAAATGATCCTGCTTAAATATCTATCCAATGACACAAGGCCTGTGCATATTTGGAGTAACAATATACAAACTCTAAAGAGAAGAAGTTTTCTCAGAAATTTGTTGAATTGGTTTGCAAGTGGTGCGGCTTGTGTTTGATTTATTTGGACTGATCTCGCACAGACTGGAGCGAGGCCAGGATTGAGCTTCAGGTCTAAAGACAACAAAATCGGCATTCTGTTACATTTTTGAATATCTCACAATTCTAGCAGATTTACTGGAATTCGTTTAATGGTGGACCAGAGTCTTTGAGGACACATAAGGAAAACAAACGTGTAGAATGCCATTGAAGAACTGTTACTGAACTTTGTTTGGAGCACGTACGTAACATCACTGAAGACAGAAAATTGCATCATGATCTTCCAATCTGGGCTTTGGACCAACATGTTAAACCAGTGTTGTTGCAGTTGAGCTGTACGAAACAGTTTGTCTAAGCTTCAGTCTCCAGATGAATCTCTCAACTGAATTGTCTAGATGTGTGAAGGAGTCACCCAATCCAAAAGGAAGAGGATTTTATTTAAATTCAAGACTGTTGAGATACCACAAGACTCTCCAGAATTAAGCAAACACTGGTTGATTTGATGTGAAGTCCATGATCTGGATCAGTACTCCCTGGCCTCCTCTAGTTCATTCATGTAGACGTCTTCCTGCGGGTTCTCAACACACTGTAGACCATTATTGGGAGGCCTAACCGAATGAAAACGGCTCCAGTCTCCTTTACACAGGATCCATGGGAGAACGTCTACTTTGTAATGAAGCTCTGGGGAGAACTCTGTACTGATGAGGTTGGGGGCTCCAGCCCCTTTGCCTCGAGTGATGAGCTTCATGTGATCGTCGTAGCAGCAATGCTGTGCAGCCAACGTGGTGCTGTCAAAAGAGAGCATCGAGCGAACGCAGAACTTTGCAGAGGGCTTGTAGATGTCCAGTCTCTCCTTGGGGCCACTGGCATCTCGCCAGCGATAGGTCTTTTGCAATTTCCTATCGAAAATGTTGACAGCGCTGTAGACCACCTCGGATGGGTAGACGCAAGGGCAGTTGGGTAATTCGGTCAGGACCTGGTGTAGGTATTTCTGGAGGAAGTCGTTCTTGCAATTCAGCCACTTCTCACAGCTGTCAACATCTATAGGGTAATCAGATCAATTTATTAGTGGTTGCAAAAATAATTACTCTGTTATTAAAAAAGAAAAAATTATACATAACTTTTTGCTAATAATTAAAAAAATAGTATATATTATATTATATTATGCCAAGAGAAAATACAGCCATATTGAGAACCATGGCCTAACACGCAATAGGGGCTGTCTCAGTCTGCTGCCAAAACATAAAGATACAAAAAAATATGTGCTTCAGGCAATGGTCACGCTGAAACATAGCTGTTATTAACATTTATGTTCCATTGTGAAGAGATTTAAAAAACACTTTATCCTGTTATGTTTTTAAACTACTTTCATTATTATTGTGGTTAAATGAAAAGAGCTATTACACTCAATGTTCAATGCCAAAAGTAAGAGACCAACAAAAAAACTCCAAAGCAAATAGCGGGAGTTTTGGAAGAGGACTCTTTACTTTGTGGTCTCAGTAACACTCTCTGTGGAGC
Organism: Labeobarbus marequensis; assembly: GCA_034780575.1. Lineage (NCBI taxonomy): Eukaryota > Metazoa > Chordata > Actinopteri > Cypriniformes > Cyprinidae > Labeobarbus > Labeobarbus marequensis. The sequence continues at coordinate 7,164 of JAUZSZ010262388.1, forward strand.
ATTTGTGAAAAATTTGAACGTCGGATCTTTTACAGTCTAACAGGACTCCCACAGAGTTCCTCCTACTGCAGTCTCAGAGGAGAAGTTTCTACAACCATGCTCATTAAATGGGTTTTGAACTAGACGTTAAGTTAAATGAAAGCTACAACAAATCAATAAACATTTCAACTCATAAAAGAACACTCTAGGAGCTTGAAAGGCAATTAACTGAGCCCTTTATTAAGAGATTCAGTAGTGCGTAATGTTGCAGATGTTATGTAAAAGGCAATAGTTACATAGTTACAAAAAAAGTATCGAAAGTTACCTTGGTACTAACAGTTTTTGAACAGTGTAACCTGGTACTGTAATGGGTTTCTGGACATGTTATGCAAATACCACAATAGCTTTTCTTCTGAAATACACAGATTTTGGCTTTTTCTCTTGTTTTCATGCTTGAAAGTAATGACCAATTGCAGGCATTGAACATAATTGACTAGTCACTAGGCGGGATCTACAGAGAACAGTTGAAACAATGCAAAAACGCATATACACACTGTATGAAGATTTTAGAGAGCACATCAAATGGAAAACAAAACCAAAATTTAGACATTTTTGTCAATTTAAAAGTCCCGACCAGAACATTGCTGGAAAAAAGGACATATGGTTACCCTAACCACATATAAAAATGAATACTGAATTGCTGAATGATCACACCATAGAAACACACACAAAAAAATCAACAAAAACAAACCTGTGCCAAAAAGCTCTGTGCTGTTTGCCACTTCAAGAGGACTCGGTTCTGTCACAGGAAATATGTCATCTGTAGATGTAAAAGGGAGAAGATATAAAAAAACATGACATTTTAAATAAAAACACAATATGAAAAACCAAAACCAAGATTAAGACCAGTTCAGCTAGCTAAAGTAAGTACACTTTACTGCATTACTTCATACTGGTTATCCACCATAGCTACACTAGATAAGCTAGTCTGCCAGCAACAAAAACCGGTTCGAACTGGTCCAGATCAAGGGGGCTGCTCTCAAATCTACACCATCTTCTTTCATCGTCTAATTGATTTCAGAAGGTGTTTAAAAATATTTTACAGGGTTTCTAAAAAAGATTTCTCATACTATCCGAGAGCTGTGTTTTTTTCAGCAGCTCGAAGTGTTAAAATTAAGTTGCTCTATGATGTTTATGTAGATTTAGCACTGTAGAGTCTCTCAGAGCGTATTTGAGTTTGTAAGTGAGTCAATTTTGTGTGTATTGCCCGTTTGTGGATGGCAGGTTGCGGACCGCCCTGTATCAGGGGCTTTTATACTGAAAGCTCTCATTGAGCTGTCATACTGAAGCCAAGTAAACGCCTGCTGCTCTCAAAGAGCGGTTTCATAGTGTATACAGTACACACACAGAAGGCCAGACTGCTCCTTTTCAAACATGAGTCTGGTGTCCCTGGTGTTTGTTCCACTTCTGCATGCCTGACAGAGATGAATGAGAGGCATTAGAGAAGTTTTCCATCACTATCAGCATAATTAGGAGCTGGATGGAATTAGGATCAAGATCAATAGTGAGTAGTGAAGTGCACTGTGGGGTTGCATATGCCTGAGTATAAGTGACAGTATTGACAGTCTCACCAGGACAATGCTCTAAATCACATGTCCGTGATTCTGTGGCAGTGCAGGCGTAGCCACATGAACGAATCCTCTTTTGATTCCCATGTCCACAGGTGACGCTGCATGGTGACCAGTCGCTCCATTCTTCCTCCTCATATTCTGTAGATGAAAAAATGAATGAGCGTAGGACTTCTGTGACAAAAAAGGAAGACCTTTTCTATAAATTGAGGCTAATGAATTCCTCACACAGCATGTAGGAATGTTATGCAATGCAGGTCAGACCACAAATGAGTTGAGAAAAATGCTAAAGGAATTTCTTTAGTCTATATAACAAGCTTCTGAAAGTGAAATCTTCACTGAAAATGCTTCAACTTCAGTCCGCTTGCATCTGAACTCTGTGTAACGTCCAACATACTGGTAAAATTGACAAAGAAATAAATCCAAAAACAACCAAGATGGTAAGTGCATCTCTCTGTTGTTTGCCCAATAAAGCTAATGATGCGCAACTAAATTAATATTGCGTATTTCTTTGTAAAATATAATCTCTCTAATGAACAAAATGTGGGCCCTCCTGGCAGGCCAGGCTTACTTTTTTTTTGGTAATAAATATGTCAGAGGCAAAGTCAGCCGCTTACAGCTGTGAGAACTGAGCCAATACAAACACTTCAGCAGGAAGGCAAGGCCTAATAGCTTAGACGCTTTCCAACAATGCTCTCTTTCCACCACCATGCTAAAGAGATTAAAGTTTCAGAGCACTCCATGGCGGTAGTGATGGAGGGAGAGAGAAGACTGGGAGAGAAATAAGTGGACTGTTTCCTCACTAATGTATTTTGGCTGCATTGTTGTTGGTTACCAGGTGTTGTTGCTAATTCAGAGTCCATATTCTGACGAGGAAGACGGCCACTCGTACTGTCACAGCAAAGAAAACACTGATGATATACCCACTTATGAAGGTTATTCCAAATAGTTTAAATAACATTTTTGAATTCGTGAATACTTCAATTTAATGTGAATTTTATTTATGGGTGTTTTCCCATTAAAAAAAATGTGTAATTTTAGAAACAAAATTGTGGAAGATAAGACTGCTTTTTCAAGAGAATATGTCTCAAAATAAGTTGATTTACGCTTAAAATACGTGGAACAATTGAACAGTTGAATGGGACAAGAACAGTTCAAAAACATTTTGCTTCTAGCAGTTCCTCAAAAATATCAAGCAGCACAACTGTAATAATTAACCGCAATAATAGTACCTTATAAATAATAAATAAATAATTAATATAATAAATAGTAATAAATAATTTATAATAAAATAATCAGCTTTGCCATCACAGGAATACGTTTTAATTTAAAATATATTTAAATAAAAAGTTATTTTAAATTGTAATAATATTTCAGAATATTACTGTATTTTATCAAAGAAATACAGCCATTTTAAAATCTTATTGACCCCAAATATTTGAACGATAGTGTATGTTTAGAAATTATATGACTACAACTTTAAAAAAGTACATTGCCTCGCTTGCCTAACACTGTGTCCAAGCCAGGCATAATAAAATGTTAAACGCGATTTCTGCTCTAATCAGCAATGATATCCTTGTTAATGTTTAAGCAGAGTTGAGCTTGGCAGCCTCGTACAGTGTCAAATCTGCACAAAACTGTATATTATACATTGTATATATTTTGATATTGTGTTGTGTCACACAATGTCACTGCCTTTGCAGATTGAGACCACACACACTGGATTGACTTATATTTGTTATCAGAGAACTTTGTTTCAACTAAAATACCATAGGAAATGTAATAAGTTACTATAGTAAAACTATGGTAAATCATTTTCATAAGGGCAGTGGAAAGGAAAAAAATGACCTACAGCTATAACATTCTCCTGAGCTGTTGCCGAACATGGCCTGCCTGTATTTCTGTGGCTCACCATAATTGCAGAAAAGCGCTTCATTACTGTACGCCTCTAGACCAGACCACATCATTAATAATGTGGCTC
>JAUZSZ010263685.1:0-10740 GCA_034780575.1 Labeobarbus marequensis
TACAGATATGCATTCACCTCCCCACCCCCGATCCATCGCCTCCGTCGCTTTGTACCGCCAGTCTGACAAGCGGGTCTTTGACCAGCGCCGCTACGATGGCTGCAGGACCGGATGGCCGTTTGCCGGAACCAGATCACCTCCCCTGTTGCAAAGTCGTGTGTCTATGTTGTATTGATTATGTGCTTTTGTTGCTAAGGTGTTTTTTCCTGTTCTCACACTGTACTCCCCAAGGAGCATAGTCTGGTTTTTTTTTTTTCTCCTCCCCTTCCTCATGTTATGCTGTATTATTCTTCAATTCCCCGTCTACTTACATTTCACTGCTGGTTATACTCTGTATAATTGTGTACGCGACGAATAAAACTCTTGAACTTGAACTTGAACTTGAGTAGCATCACAGATGTAGTCTCGTAAGAATCTTGGAGGTCTCCGCTGTCGCTGAGGCCGTCCCTCCGCCGCCATAGCAGGTGGACCAACCGGGGAATAGGCTTCGTGTGGTGCTGTGCTTGCCTGTGGGACATCCTCCTCTGGGCTCTCGTCAGAGCATTCCATGGCCCTGGGATGGTACGGGGCAAGGCGATCACGATGAAGCACTACTGTTCGCCGTCGTTGTCCTCCCAGCTTGACCTGGTACACAACATCAGAAATCTTGGCTTCCACTTCACATGGGCCGTGCCAGTGACTGTAGAGCTTCGGAGAGTAGCCCTTTTTCTTTTTAGGGGAGTAAACCCAAACTCTGTCCCCAGCAGCAAAGTCTCTGTTGTTACTGTGGACATTGTATGCCCTTTTCTGCTTGGCTGATGCAGCTCCCTGTCGGTCCCGGGCTGCCTCATGCACTACATGGTGTCTGTTCCGCAGTTTTTGCAAATACTCCAATCCCGGTACCCCAGGAAACTGTGGTTCGGGTGGGGACCCAAAAACCAATTTCACCGGTGTTCATAGTTCCCGGCCGAACATAAGGGAAGCCGGTGTACACCCAGTAGACTCTTGAACTGCCGTTCGGTAGGCCCAGAGTATCAGGGGTATGTGTTGGTCCCAGTCACCCTGGTGGTCACTGGTTAAGATGGCTAGCTGGGTGGTCAGGGTACAGTTGAAGCGTTCCACCAGTCCATCACTCTGTGGATGGAGGGGAGTTGTGCGTGTCTTGCGTAGCCACAGGAGTCGACACACTTCTTGGAACACTTCAGCCTCAAAATTGCGTCCCTGATTACTGTGGATGTCGTCCAGGGCTCCGAATCTGCAGAACATCTCCACCACTAGTTTCTCTGCCGTGGTGGCCGCACTCTGGTCCGGTATGGCGTATGCCTCTGGCCACTTAGTGAAGTAGTCCATGGCAATTAGGACGTAATGGTTCCCAGCCTCTGAGACTGGGAAGGGTACCAGGATGTCGACTCCCACACGCTCCATGGGAGCCCCAACCAGGTACTGTTGCAGTGGGGCATGGGGTCGCTGCGTAGGTCCCTTCTTGACTGTGCATGCATCACAGCAGTGGACATAGAGCTCGACATCCAGCCGGCATCCCGCCCAATAGAACCGGCTTCTCAATCTCCGCAGGGTCTTCGCTACTCTAAAATAGCCGGTCCCCACTGAACCGTGCACTAGATGTAGAACCTGACACCGCAAGGAATGGGGCACTAGCAGTTGCAGTAAGGTGGCCTTGCCGTCGGGTGTCCGCCACTGACGGTAAAGCAGACCATTGCGGAGGGTAAGGGTGGCCCACTGGGAGTAGTAGGCTTTCACTTCCAAACCAAGTGCCATTATCTCCTGCCGCTATGGCCGCTGACCTGCACCCAGCCACTCGTGTAGTTTCTTTATGGCAGGATCTGCTTCCTGTTGCCGCCGCAACTCCTGAGGTTCCAGAGGGTCACAGGCCCCCTCCCCTCCATCTACCTGCCGCACTTTCACTTCGTCTGCGGCCTTTTCCCATTCTTCCTGCTTTCAACAATTTTGGCAGTCGACCTCCTCGCAGGGGCGGCGGGACAGGGCATCCGCATTCCCGTGCTGCTGACCAGCCCGGTGCTGCACCTCAAAATCATAGTCTTGTAGAATCTCCAGCCACCGAGCCACCTGACCCTCAGGGTTTCGGAAATTTAACAGCCAGGTGATGGATGCATGGTCTGTCCACAGCTGGAACCTCCTTCCATACAGGTATGGCCGGAAGTGACGAAGTGACAACACCACTGCCAGCAGCTCTCAGTGGGTAACATAGTAGTTTTTCTCTGCTTTCTTCAGGGCCTGGCTGAAGTATGCAATGGCGTGTTCTCCATCATCCCCTTCTTGGGACAACACTGCACCCACACCAACATTGCTAGCATCAGTGTCAATGATGAACGGCCGGCCTACATCAGGGTATGCCAGTACTGGAGCATTTACAAGTACCTCACGTAAGTGATTGAAGGCGGCCTCACATGCCTCATCCCAGATGAAGGATCTGCCCTTTTCCGTTAGCTGGTGCAGTGGGCTGGCAATCGTGGAGAAGTTCTGGACAAAGCGCCGGTAGTATGATGCCAGGCCCAAGAAGCTCCGCAGTTCAGCGATGTTCTTTGGTACAGGCCATTTCTTCACTGTCACTACCTTGGCCGGGTCAGTTGCGACTCCTGCAGCTCTCACCACATGCCCCAGGTAGACAGTCTCTCTCCATAGTAAGTGGCACTTTTTGGGATTGAGTCATAACCCAGCTTGGCGGATGGCAGCAAAGACCACCTGGAGATGCTGTAGTGCCCCATCAAAGTCTGGCGCATGCACCAACAGGTCGTCCAGGTACACTACACAGCAACGGTGGGACACACCTGCCAGAACCTGCTCCATCAACTGGGAGAAGGTTGCTGGGGCATTACAGAGGCCAAATGGCATTACACAGAACTGCCATAGCCCCTGGCCAATGGTGAAGGCAGTCATTTGGACTCCAGAGCCAACTCCACCTGCCAGTACCCACTCCGGAGGTCAAGGGAGCTAAACCAACTAGACCCTGTGATATAGTCCAAGGTGTCGTCGATTTGTGGTAATGGGTATGAGTCTTTTCTCGTGACCGCGTTTAAGAGACGATAGTCCACGCAAAACCGCCAGGAAGAGTCCTTCTTTTTAATGAGCACAGCTGGGGCCGCCCACGGGCTGTTAGATGGTTCAATTACCCCAGTATTTTCCATCTCCTGGATCTTTTGCTCTGCTGGGGTCTGTTTGGCCAGTGCTAGCCGGTGTGGACGCAAACGGATGGGAGGAGCTGTGCCGGTATCAACGTCATGCTGTACTAGCCTCGTTCGTCCACAGTCCTCATCGCGTGCGGCAAAGATGTCCTGGTTGCGGGCAAGCACTTCCCGCAACTGTTGATGCTGAGTGGGCGTAAGTCCTTCACTGCTCCGTTGCCACAACTCCTGGACGGCCTGTACAGTCTCTTTTGATGGGGAGGGTACTGGTACGGTGAACTGGGTCGGCGTGGTGCTGACATTCTTGGGGTTAGCTTTCAATGTGGGTGCCAGGCTATTCTGGCCAGTTGCTTGCCCCCTTGCTGGGACCAAGGGCACATCATCCGTCCTTTGCCCTTTCTTTAGGGGAATGACTTCTGGACCAATTTGCATGTAGGCCCCAGCTACGTTTATGCAGGTCCCACTCAGCCTCAAAAAGTCTAGTCCCATAATACAAGCATCTTCTATGTCCGCCAACCAAAACTCATGGACGAAAACACTCGTGCCCACCGTCACCTGCAGCCGCCTTCCTCCTTTAAGGGCCACCCGGTCCCGAGTTACCGTTCTCATCTGCATCGTAGCGGCTGACCACCCAGTTGGCCTTGACCCTTCAATTTCAGGCAGGGTTCCTGGCCGGACAATGGAAATAGTGGACCCTGTATCAATGAGGGCTCTGCTGGCATGCCTGTTTAGAACAGAGTACACGTACAAACCCTGGGTGTGACCTACTAGTGAACATTTCCCATGGAGGGGTGTAGACTTTGGTGTGGTGGGCTCCTAGTTTTCCGAACCGCAGACTTGCAGGGCAAAGGTGCAGGGGCGGGACAATCACGGGCCATGTGCCCCACCTCCTCACAACGGTCACATGGGTCCCGTCGAGTAGAGCGCCTTTGCCGGTTCAGGGGCTGCTCCTTGCCCTCCTCTTGATGCATAAAATCACCCATACAACATCTTCCATCAGAATCATTTACATCAACGCACTCAGCTTGGCGCATTCGGGCAGGGGGGTGATAAAAAGGGGCCGCTGCTTGGGCTGTCACAAATACAGACTCCGCTCGCTCTGCCTCTGCCAGTGCTTGAGTCAGTGTCCGGGGGGAAGATAAATGAACATGCTGTCTCAGCTTCTCCGGAAGCAGGGCTTGCAGAAATGCATGGAGGGCCAGCTCTTCCTGTGCAGCTGCAGCGCACTGTGGGTATCCTCGCCGCACATAGAACTACACATCGGCGGCCAAAGCACCCAGACTCTCCCCTTCTTTCCTCCGTCTACTCACCAGCTGCTCCCGTCTTTGTTCTGCCGTCTGCCGCACCCCAAACCGCTGTTCAAGTGCTCCTGTAAGAATGTCATAGTCTCTTTGCTCCGCCGGGGTGAGATCAAGAAGCACTTGTAATGCTGGTCCTTCCAGTGCAAGTGCCAGCTGAGCCGCTGAATTCTCCTTACTCCATCCAGCCCACCAGGCTGCCAGCTGCACTTGCGCAAAATAGGACTCAGGTGGCACAGATCCGTCATATCTCGGCAACTTAACATTCACCTGCGCTGGGCAAGACTCAACCCTATTCACCTCCCTTAGCTGTATGGGAGGATGGGACTTCCTCAACAACTCAAACCAGCATGTGTACTTCCACCAGCTGAAGCATCATCTTCGTCCTGACTCACATCCAGCCCGCACGGATCTCGTGTTTTCGTCTCTAAAGAGGCGAATGGGCCATCAAATAAAAGATCACGGCATTCCCGCAAACGGGTAGCTCGTGCACTGGCTCCAGCCACTTCTCTCGCTCCCAACGCGGGTGTCCACATCATGTCAGGCGCTGGGTTTTCCCCGCCGCGGCTCCGCACTTTGTCTCGCATCTCCTCCACAAGACTGCTCAGATCGCGCAGGATGCGTTCAAATTCGCGCTCCGACATATCCCACTTCTGACACCAGTGTAACGTCTCAAGAATGACAGACAAAAGACGCTCTGTGTATCCTCATTTCATTAGAACGCAGAACAACTGTTTACAGACGCACCAGCCTAAACTAACTCGCTCGTCTCTCTCTTCCGGGTCCTGAACTCCCCGCATTAACACTATCATTGCCAGTGCAAAACAAATAACAACAGTTTCCCCATGATAATAAAGTCTGTGCTCTACAATACATCTGTGACATTTAATATTTTGGCTTTCATCACTATAGCTGTGTCCGAAACCGCTACCTATCCACTATATAGTGCACTACATCGGGTGTCAGCCATTTTGTAAGTGCTGTGCATTCTGAGTGAATGACTTCATTCCCTACATTCGTTCACTACTTTTTACCCAGAATGCATTCTGATTTCGAGTGTACAACCGATGTACACTCGCTGAAGCACTATTTCCCACAATCCAATGCAGAGAACCAACGAGCTGGAAGAGAGAGTGGGAGCGAGCGAGTTTGAATGACATACATGATTATAATTTGGTTGATATTTAAAAATGTGCGTTGGTAGCATATTCATTCCGATGTCAAATTGACGGTCGCCTGAGGGTGCTCTAAGGCCATTGTCATCTTATTTGAGTGCTAAAACGCTGATCGGGAGACTTTCAAGATACTACAAACAATAAATACATAAAATTATCAACATGTGCTAATGTGAGTTTATTTTGTTGACAGTATTTTAATAGTATTTAATGATTATGACCATATAAGCATTAAAAAACAAATGAAACCACAAAGCTGATTACAATATAAAGTCATTTTAAGTGTTATTGCTATTAATATTATTTTCTAAAATGAGGTACATGTAATATAAAAGTACATATGTGACGAAGATTTTTTTGCAACAGTCAAGTCTCACGCTCTGTGTACACGTCACCGTTCGAACCCGTTCGTTCACTCCTTCTGATATAGTCCTCTCTCCTGCCATACTCTATATAGGGATTAGTGAACGAGTGAGCGACTTCAGACACAGCTAGGGAACATACCAAAACAATGATTACATGATGATTACAATAAGGAAATTAGGCAGTTTTGGCAGTGCATTGTAAAAAGTGCTATATATACAAAGTGAACTGAAATTTAAGATAGGTGGAAGCCACAATTATCATTAGGTGTCAATAATGCAGAAAAAATGACATTTGCAACCCACCTAACTCTTGAAATGAAATGCATTCCTGAATAAAACTGGATATGTAATGAAAAGGAATTGGGATTTGATTAGACTGTGATATTACATGCAAGAACTGATTAAGGATTTGCTAAAACAAAGCCTATTGGGCTATTGGTTAACATATATTAAAATAGACGTGCATGTGACGTCAACCAAAAAGTCATTTCAGATGTGAAATCAAAAGATAAAATATAAACACTTTTTCCTTTAAAATAACACTTAATTAGACCAGAAATGTGTATTAAAAATTAATTTAATATGATTATTTATCATTTCAAATCGCCTTTAAGAGACTAAAAGAATGAAATAAAAAAATAAAAGAATTTTTATTGTTTACAAATAAAAAGTAAAATTCAAAAACTAATTTCATTAACTTGATAGAAAAGATCAATAAAATGACCTGTTTTCTATCTGAAGCCCTTTTGATAAGCTTTACATGACAGCTTAATTCAGGTGTTCTCTCTACTGTAAACCCGCACATCAATTCATTCGATCTGCCCAGTGTTTTAGTGTGAAACTCAGCGACAGCTGTAGGTATGGATACGCGTGTGTGTGTGAGAGGACACTGGAAGTGAAGAGGAATGAAAGGAATGCTGGGATCTTATTGTGCTGTTAGGAGCCAAGCAGAGACACAAATCAAGCAGCCTGGCAGCCAATTTCCCCTGACAGCCCTCCTCTCTCTCACTGTGCGCGTATCTCCCTGTAACTGTCTCTCGACCTCTTGTGTAGCCAGAGCTGTAACCTGAACCGTGGGACCTCTGCTTCTCTCTCACACTCGTCTTTTTCTCTAACAGAGCACGTCTAACAGGACAAAAGCACCTCCAGACACGTCCCCTGTCACAGATCCACTGTGGGAGCCGAAGGTTTATGGGTCATGTGGTATTTGAGAGGTCTTTCAGAGTCCACACTACAGCAGGATCACACACGAGGCCATATGGTGGGCCGAGGCCGTGACAGACAGCGCATGGTGCAAAGTTACATCTCATGTTCTTTACAGACCCTTGTTTTCTATTCTGTGAGCCTCACGGTGGCTTTACCAAACAGCAAAAATACGGTGACTAAACGGTAACAGTTTAGAATAGAGAACACATATTCACTATTAACTACTCAGAGTTCTCCTTGAACAAACTAATTAGACAAACTTGAACAAACCTAATTAGCTGCTTATTGATAGTTAGTAAGGTAGTTGTTAAGTTTAGGTATTGGGTAGGATTAAGGGATCTAAAATATGGTCATACAGAATAAAGCAGTAATACGTGCTTTATAAGTACTAATGAACAGCCAATATACTAGTAATACACATGCTAATAAGCAACTAGTTTATAGTGAGAATTGGTCCTTAAAATAAAGTGTTACCAACTAAAACTGAACTAACCAACTAGATTGATAAAGTTAGTTGGTTGACTGGTTAGTTAGTTAGGAAGGTAAATGTATTCCCATATAGATGTTAGTTAAGAACAGGAGAAAATAAGGCAACTAAACTGAACTAACCAACTACATGGACAGATAGAAGTAAGTTGGTTCAGTGGTTAGATAGTTGGATGGATAGCCACATAGATGTTTGTTAAAAACAGGAAAAATTATAGTAATTGAACTGAACTAACCAACTAACCAGATGGATAAAGTTAGTTAGTTGGTTGATTAGTTACTTAGATGGACAGGCACAAAGATGTTAGCTAGGAACAGGATAAACAGGAGAAAGTAAGTTAAATGTACTAAACTATCCAACTAGATGGATACAATTAGTTGGTTGACTGATTGGTTGGTTAGTTAGCTAGTTAGGAAGATAGATAAATGTATACCCATATAGATGTTAGTTAAGAACAGAAGAAAATAAGGTAATTATACTGATCTAACCAACTAGATGGACAGACAGAAGTTAGTTGGTTGAATGGTCAGATAGTTCAATAGACGGATAGCCACATAAATGTTAGGAACAGGAGAAACATGATGAAATAAGGCGACTAAACTGAACCAACCAAATGGATAGACAGAAATTAGTTGGTTGATTGGTTAATTAGTTGGATAGATTGATGAATAATCACATAGATGTTTGCAAGAATAAAAAGTATAAAATAAGGTGACTAAACTGACCTAACCAACTAGATGGACAGACAGAAGTTAGTTGGTTCAGTGGTTAGATGATTGGATAGATAGCCACATAGATGTTTGTTAGGAACAGGAAACATCATGGTAGCTAAACTAACCAACTAGATGGATAAAGTTACTTGGGTGATTGGTTAGTTAGATGGACAGGCACAAAGATGTTAATTAGGAACAGGATAAACAGAAGAAGTTAAATGTTCTAAACTAACCAACTAGATGGATAAAGTTAGTTGGTTGATTGATTGGTTGGTTAGTTAGTTAAGAAGATAGATAAATGTATACCCATATAGATGTTAGTTAAGAACAGAAGAAAATAAGGTAACTCAACTGAACTAACCAACTAGATGGACAAATGGTTAGATAGTTAAATAGACATATAGGCACATAAATGTTAGTTAGGAACAGGAGAAACATGAGGAAATAAGGTAACTAAATTTAACCAACCAAATGGACAGAGAGAAATTAGTTGGTTGATTGGTTAATTAGTTGGATAGATGGATGAATAGCCACATAGATGTTTGCACAGGATAAAATATGGTAACTAAATTGAACTAACCAACTAGATGGAGAGATAAGTTAGTTGGTTGATTAGTTAGTTGTTAGTTGATAGATAGATGGATAAGCACTAAGAAGTTACTAAGGGACTAATCTGAACTAGCCATCGAACTAACCAACTAGATGGTTAAAGTTGATTAGTTAGTTAGTTACATGGACAGATGGATGAACAGCAACATAGATGTTAGTAAGGAACAAGAGAAATGTGAGGACACTAGAAATAAGGGGACTAAACTGAACTAAGCAAATAGATGGACAGATACAAGATACCTCAATGAGACAGGTTCTACAGTTTTTCCACCTCTGCCATCCACATGGCCTGCTTTCACCTCCAGCTTTGTATTTTTTAAACTATTTTTTCTACTAACTATAATGAAATATAGACACAGACATATTAAAAAGTAAGCTAATTTCTCATACTAAGATGCTATAACAGAGGTCATTTACATATTTCATGTAATTCTAAAAATCTGAGACAGGGTGGAAATGGTCAAAAAAATATACAAAGGTTAAAAAAAAAAAAAAAAAAAAACTAAACCCTACATTGAGCCAGCCAAACCACGACAAGAGAGAAAAAGAAAAACGACAAAGAAGGAGGGAAAGAAAACATCTAGTGAGCAAGCGAAGGAGGAAGAAAACTTAACAAGCAGAATAAAAGAGAAACAAAAACACTGAAAGATCCAAAGAGGAAGTGGAAGCCAGAAAATGAATGGCGAAAAACAGGCCAAAGTGAGCGTTTTCCACCCAAAAGAACAGAGAGGAATGGAGCCGTTCATCACAGACTCAGTCAAACACTGATATTTATGATCCGATGGGCAGCTCGTGTCCCGGCCTCACCCCCACAGCTCAGGCCAAATAACAAAGGGAGGAAATCAAGCCGAAAGAGGGAATGTTAGATGAAGCAGCTGGGGGAGGGAATCTGTTTAAGATCACAGACTGAGACTCTCTCTGCCAACCTGCTGAAAGCTGCACTTTCTCGCTCTCTGTCAAGCATATCGCCCTGTAATGTCACCTTGTGGCCATAGTGGAGCATTACAAGCATAACATTAAAAAAAAAAAAACGATATTTGACCTACACAAATATATTCTGTTTACAAGTATACTAAATGAAAATATTTTGAAGAATGTTGGTAACTAAACAGCTGAAAAAAAATACTATGTAAGTCAATGGCTACCAGAAACTGTTTGGTAACCAACATTCTTCAAAATATCTTCTTTTGTGTTCAGCAGAAGAAAGAAACACATACAAGTTTTGAACAACATGAGGTGAGTAAATGATGAGAGTTTTTGGGTGAACCCTTTATCTCTTTAACTAAGATGCTTAAATAAATGGCTATGCAAATATAAAAATATAGTTGCACAATGCATTCCATTTTACATACTATTATTTTATAACGGCATGCAGTATGCAGTCGTCATGTTGGTATTACATTACGAACACTGGTTTGTGAAAAACTGTTGTCGACAAAAGCGTTATATCATTACATCTGTGGTAACACTTATGAGAGATGGTCTGTGATCACAGGATGCTGTAGAGGTTAAGAACAGGAACACATGATGCTGTGTAATAAGGCATGCTGAGCTGATCTATGAATTATGAATAAGCTCTGAGCAGCTCCTCTTACTACACACAGACCTGCAGAAGCACAGCATGTACATGCCAGATGCATGCTAGCATAAACATCACTGAAAACACCTGCTGTAACGCAACGCTACATATACAACTTCAGTTCAAAAGGTTACATGGTCTAGTAAGATGATAAAAAGATGTTACTTT
>JAUZSZ010266917.1:0-10724 GCA_034780575.1 Labeobarbus marequensis
CAGGGTCACAAACACACACACACACACACACACACACACACACACACATATATATATATATATATATAATTTTTTTTTTGCTTAACCTTTTATTCAATATTTAATGTATGTGTGAATAAATTGTAATGAAAACAAGTTGTAACATCCACTGTTTATAATTTAACAACAAACTGGAGTGGAAACATATAGTTAAAAAGTACATTTAATTGTTTAAATTTAATTGTTTGTTTACAAATTAATGCACCAACTGACGGGGTTTATTGTAGCCTATAATTTACAGCTTGAAATTTACAGCCTATAATTTTTTTCTTGAAAAAAAGTACTCTCCATGATTGCCTATTTATCCAAATTAATTAGGATCAAATTGTACGTGAATTGAGTCACAAGCTTGTTAATTGAAATTCAGTTGTGAAATTTGTCTTAATACCCAGCCCTAATTGCTCAATTAAAATTTCAAATGATAAATATATATAAAAATGATTTTGTGTTACTTTTAGCTAAGTAGCATGTCATGGTATGACACTCCAGCTCTACAAATAGCTATGAGTGCTTATGAAGAAATGACAGAAGTCAGCTGTATTACTGCATTATTAAATTCCACCTGTATTGAAATTCTCTTCCGAACACAGTGCGCCCACCCATCCAAATATCAAAACCATTCAAATGCCTTAGAAACCTGTTTGCTCAGAGCAAGCCTTGTACATCGCGATCTAATTATGCAATTTCTCACAAAATGTCATGGTTGCCCATTTCATAAAATTTGACAGCTCTCAGATAATTACATAATGTGACAAATTTGATCATTACCAAAAGAAAATTAAATTCTGTGCTTGGGCGCATTAAGTATGGCAGCCTCACACGGCCTATTCGAACATTTGCAGATCTGTCATGCAGTCCCCTAATGCTCAACACTGTGCCAAATTGAAAATGACAGCAGGGCTGAGATTCCCCTAGTGAATTTTAAAACCACAAGTATCCTGGTGGAGAAGAAAGGAAAACTCTTTCTGTCTATCTGTCTTTGCTTGTTTCTGTTAAAATAACCCAGAGCATTTGACTTGCAGAGCGATGCAGAAGCATGATAAAGCCCACTGTGCGTGCTTAGCTTTTGTCCAACGTGTTATGATTGCCTTGGGCACTGAATAAGAACCATTTTAAACATTTCTTTCAACATTTGCAGGCATGTTTTCTTTCTTTTAGAGTAAACGACCTTCGGAAAAAACTCAACAGTAGTTTCAGTGGGATTCTGAGCTGTTATAAGAATGGCTACAATTGATTTACTTGATCTCTGTCACCTTGCTTCAGTGCAAAAAATATAACATAATATGCTAAGGACAATATTTGTGAAGCTTTAACACTCTACCTCCTGATCCAAATTAGGGAAATGCACAAATTGTTATTAGAGGATTAGAATAATTAAGGTCACTTTGTTATCAAAGCCCTCTGGTTCGATACTGCATTATGAATAATCCACAGGGAAGACTCTATGTTAAATTAAGCACACTGTGCTCCAACAGTGACTTAATATTTTATTATGACTTAATATTTTGCAGTACTTGTGCATTCATCTTCCCTAGTAATAACACCCTGACTTTTTTCAGTCGATGGCATTTTAAACCACAGGTAAGGATGGCATTTCAATTACTAACTCTTTGCTCTTTTATGTCAGACATTTTGTTAAACTTAATTTTAGAGACAGAAGAACTTGGGTCAAGACATGATATTCATTATTTTTGTCTCTTCTATAATGTTGTTAAAAGATAGTTCCCCAAAAATGAAAGTTTGATGAAAATGCCATCCAATAGGTTTATGAGTTTGTATGTTCATCAGAGCAAATTTGCTCATCAATGGATCCTCTGGGTGCCATCAGAATGAGAGTCCAAACAGTGATAAAAATATCACATTCACAAGTAATCCACATGACTCCAGTCCATCAATTAATTGGACTGGTTTTTGTACTCTCATTCTGATGGCACCCATTCACTGCAGAGTATCCATTGGTGAGCAAGTGATGAAATACTAAATTGCTCCAAATCTGTTCTGATGAACAAACAAACAAACTCATCTACATCTTGGATGACCCGAGGGTGAGTAAATGTTCAGCCAGTTTTCATTTTTGGTGAACTATTCCTTTAAGCTCATTTACATCTTGGATAGCCTGAGGGTAAGTACATTTTTAATGATGTGAAAAAATGTTATGATAAAATAGAAGAATTTTAATAAAAAAGAATGTAATTATTGAAAAGAAAACAAAGTAGTATGCACAATATTTCAATACTATTTCTTAGGGAAAAAGATTTTATTAATTTTTATGACAAAATAAGGTTATGTCAGGTTAGTAAAATGTCATATGGTGCAACTCCTCAAAACCCTAATGATATTTATGAAGTAGTAATTAATAATATTTGTAAAAATGACTTTTTAAAACCTTTTTTTTACCTATATTGATTAAGAGGGATGCACTTGTGTGTTCAAGGTGTAAGAAAAAATGTTTAATTTTTACTTGATGGTTTTTTTTTGAAAAGATGTTTAATTTTTACTTGATACCACATGGCAGAGTGTTTTAAACAAGATTTTGAAAATATTTATCCTTTTCTTTTTGTGGAGACCCATTCTTGTAACATTTATTCACCGATATGTCATTACACACCCACTTAACTTTTTATGTATGCAAAAGAGCAGCATTTACATTCTGCTAAATATCTCTGTTTGTGTTCCACACAAGAAAGTAAGTCGAACAAGTTTGGAATTACATGAGGTTGACTAAAGGATGATAAAATAAAAATCTATTCCTTCAATTATTAGCTACTGCATAAATATACAACAAACAACTAAACACAATGAGATAACCTTCAATAAAAGGAATCTTCACCTCTAACGAGGCATTCACACAGATGTGTCGAGTGCTCCCCACTGATTACTGGAGTGTATCCTTTAAATGTGCCATATCGAATAATCCTTTCCAATTAATGTTTGAAGAGCTCCAGGCTCGAGATTTTGCGGTGCATTGTTACACCATGTGATCTTTATCTGAGCAACATTTTCTCTAAATCTTTGTGAAAAGCCACATCTCATGTATCTTTAATACCACACAACATATGGCCTTGCCGAATAACGCCACATAAAAAATAGTATTGGTGGTGTGGGTTTTAATATACAAAGCATGACTCTCTTTAATTGTTAATTCCGTATAAGGTTTGAATGTTTTGTTGGGGGTTTGACATTGAGTCTCTGTTGGGTAGGACCCAGCTGCACAATAAAATTTCTTTGGAGAATATATATATATATGTGTGTGTGTGTGTGTGTGTGTGTGTGTGTGTGTGAGACTGAAAAACAGTTTCTTTTATAAATCACACTGTGTGGAAGACTGAATACTCTCACCCCAGTACCAGCCTAATATCTTCCTTTCAAACCTCTTATAAAAGTGCAGTCCATGAACGACTCGCACATTTCTGCCTGATTATTGGATAGATTCTGCTGCAAATAGATTAATAGTAGACCCATCCACAGTTCCCTCTGCAGTATATGATTGGCAGGTCGGTGTAGAAAAACCCAGTTAAAATGGTCTCGAGGGTATGAAGAGGAACTTGTTACATCCAAATTGCCAGAGGACTGCAGTTCTGCTTTGTGAGCCATGAAGCTAATGTTTATCTCTGGGCCAGACACAGTCAGCACAGTGTAATGAGCCACACAGCATTGAAATGCCCCAGAGAGGTGAACCTTGGTAATCTGATTTGATAGTTAAAAAATAGCATTTAATTTGAGGATTTTACATGTTTTATAAAATGTCTTGGAATTAGTAATGGAATGGAAAGAGATGTTTTCGTAGTATAAGCCAGCTAAACTTTTATACTTAAATTCACTTTTAAATTATTTTACATTTGTTTCCGATTGGTCAAGACTCATTCAGGATGATTTGCAGGCCATTAGTTAACATAACAGGCGAACATTATCACATTGGCAAAGTAATCAGCCAGTCAGCATTCATGTGACTTTAGGTTATTTGCTCCTGTAGTGCAAAAGAATCTTTTTCTTTTTAAAGATTTATTTCAGTATTTCAAACATGAAGCAAGGTGGGAGGGGGAATGAGGGTTTTGGGAAAGGTGACTCAAACTTGGGATGCCCCAAGCACACAACGCTATATGTCAGTGTGCTGCCCATTCGGCTATTGGTGGCCTAAAATAACAAAATCAAGAAAAAATAAAATTGTTTTCTTAAACAGAATTTTTATAAAACTATCTAAACATCTGTTAATCAGTACAAATTTAGTGAACTTAGACTTTAGTGAATATATCTTATTTTTATGTGGCACATTGGCAAAATCTTTTCATTTCAAGCATTCTTTTTTTAGAGGTATGTGTAGAACAAGACAAATAAATTGCCAGTTGGATATAAAAAACTTAAAAAATATTCTCTGTAAACAAGTATGAAAACAAGTAAATGCATATAGTTTTTCGTCTTTATCTTAATGTTTATGTTAGATTAATCAGTTTAATTATCCAATAAAATATCTAAACATCAAGATAAATTCACTTGAGAAGTTAAACAAGGTTATATCAATGCTTGTTTACATACATTTTATAATACATTATTAGTTTGTTTACTGCTACTGTATATTAAAATATTTATATATTTTTTCTTGCCACTTGTTGTTTTTTTAAAAAAAACATTAATTTTATTAAGATAAAAGAAACATAATTCAAGAAACATTCTCTGAAAGCAAGTCTGAACTTGTTTTGATGGAATAATCAGTGTTTTGTCTTGTTTTTTCAGGAAAGGCATTAAGATCTGTTTAATATATCTAATATTTTTCTTATGCAAGATATTAAGTTTTCTGAGAATATAACTTGAAATAAGTTTATTCTTCTTACCACATTGGCACATCATAAACCTTACTACTTTGTTAGAAACTAAATTGATCTTCTTTTAGGATGTTTATTTTTTCTACAAGAAAATATAACAAAGTACAGATTTTAGAAAAGAGATTTTTTTTTAAAACCCACTGCCATAGCAGGCTGCATTGCTGTCTAGGGAATGCATTCTTCAAACCTGGTTGTGCTCTCTTTGAGGGCAGACACACCTTTTGATGGACATTGGAGTGATGGCTTCACTTTCTGAATGTTATCTCCTGCCTTTGACCAAATCTGTTGAGCGGTCTGTAAAGTGCACTTTCAATTCCTCAGAACCATTGTTCCCTGTCCCACAAAACATTTGTTATTGCAGCCTTGTTTTGGAGCTGAATCTTCACTCGAATCAAATAGAGCTTTTTTTAACACTGGTTTATACGTGAAGTCTTTCAGGTACAATCTCCACTACTGAGAAGCCAGGACATTTACTACCTTCACTTTCCATGCCCCTAGAATGCAGTATCGTTGCTCTAAACTTTATTTACACATCACTGTCACTGCTAACTACTGACCTAAAAACAGTGAAGAGTTTCATAATGCCAAAACCTTTTTCTGCTGGTCTAGTCTTCAGGTCATATTGTAGGTCTAATATTGATTTATTTTTCTTTATTAAAATAGTCATTGACCAGCGAGCAATAGGTAATTATCCTGCTATTCAAATGACAAGAAGCTCAACCATGTTCATTTAAACTGACCCTTTGTGACAGAACATTTCTCTAATTAATATTATGCAAATACAAGGGTACATATGGCATAGGAAAGAATGGTAAAGTAATTATGGATTATGATGTTTGAAGATACATAAAACTAATTTTCTTATGCAAATTAATCCAATTAAAATACCTAACCTTCCTTACAATCTCACTCTTTAATTTGAATTTGAATACTCTATACTTCACTCCTAAAATTAGTTAATGAACTCCGAAACAGAAACTTAAGAGTTTGGAACTGGCAATGCAATGGGGAAAAAATTTACCTTGAAAGATTTTATTGCAATATTGCCATGGCATTCTCTTGTGTATGTCATTTTATGAAACTTGCACATACTGAAAATGCATCTATGGTTATATGTGCATCAAGGGACACACTAAGTGAGCTCGGTGAACCCTCTGCTTCCTCCGCCTGACTCTGAAATGCCCTGTTTATGATTACCTCTACAGCCCTCCAATCAGTGTGCATTGTTACTTGGTCATTAGTTTAAAAAATCCTCTCAAATAAAATAAACACTTTGGTGCACCCCAGTATACGTATATCACAGTTCAAAATAACAACTGAATAATTAATACACTTATCAGTCCAACATAAAAGAAGGACCAAAACCACAAGGCAAAAATGTCTGTTTGTAATCACAGACCCTTACACTGATTGCAGATGTCACTTATGGACATTGATTTCAATCAAGAAGGTTGTTCAGGTCATCTAATTTTGACATGAAGGTCATAACTGGATTTGTTTTAGACACTTGGACACCAAGTGGCAACCCAACACAGAACCAAAATTGTTCATCATACACAAGTAAACAAAATATATGCTCTTCCCAGCCACTTTATTAGGTACACCTTGCTAGTACCATGTTGGGGCGCGTTTTGCCTTCAGAACTGCATGGATTCAACAAGGTGCTGGAAACATTTCTCAGAGATTTTGGTTTATATTGACATGATAGCATCATGTCTGCTACACATTCATAATGCAATCCCAAAGATTTGGAGACTGTGGAAGCCATTTGAGTGAACTCATTGTCATGTTCAAGAAACCATGATTTGAGCTTTGTGACATGGTGTATCATCTTGCTGGATGTAGCATTCTTAAGATGGATAAACTGTGGTCATAAAGGGATGGACATGGTCAACAATAATACATAGGCTGTGGGGTTTAAACAATGCTCAGCTGGTACTTAGGGGCTCAAAGTGTGCCAATAAAATATCCCTCATACCACTCTACCAGCACCACCAGCCTGAACTGTTGATACCAGGCAGGATGGGTTCTTGCATCATGTTGTTTACACCAAATTCTGACCCTACCATCCGAATGTCACAGCAGAAATTGAGACTCATCAAAGTTGTCCAATTTTTGAGGAGCCCGTGTGAATTGTAGCCTCAGGGCCTGTCCAAATACCCACACTTGTAGGCTTTGCACTTGATCACTTGTCTACTTACATGACGTATTTCCTGTTTCTGGCCCAAGTGTTCAAGTGGTTGTGAAGATCAGAGGTGTATGTAGAAGGCTGGAAGACTTTAGGCTGGAATACACTATGCATTTTTTTCCCCGATTTACAGTCTGGAGAAGTTGACGCTAGTTGTCGATTGTCAGAGCCAGTCTGCAGATTTGAGTTGACATTTTTCCCAGAGAGTAGTGTATGATGGTCACAGACCATCATTTTAGCTTCATACTATGATTCCATCCAGTCGGAGGATATCAAACATTTGATATTTTGAGGCGATTTTTAGAACACAGATTGTTTTAATTTGTCAGGTATTTCCTAGTAAGGTGCAGGTTTCTGTGTGAGTTTGTTGTGATCGGAACAATTTGTAGTGTATGATCCTCAGCCGTTTAGTGTATGATGACCAGTTTTTCCTCTGTGACTGTTCACAAAGTCGGTAACTGTATGATGCCCAGTGCTTTAAAGTCTGTTCAGATTTTAAAAGTCAAGTAGTGTATTCCAGCCTTTAATGTTGTAAAATTTGTGTTTACAGAGCTTTGTTTTAATTTTACTTTGCATTTTAAAACAAGCTTCTAAATGTCTGTTTAGTAGTCCCTATAACAGATGACACAGTTCAGGTGCCTCTAATTAGCTAAGTGATAAAAAGCAGTTGCAAATATTACACAACTACAACTCATATACTCATGCACCAATAAACACTTTACATCACTTTACCTTTTACTTCAAAATTAAGTGTAATTTTATTATTATCAATATTTAAAGGGATAGTTCACCCAAAAATGAAAATGAAAAATCTCATTAATTACTCACCTTCATTCCATTCATCTTCGGAACACAAATTAACATATTTTTGATGAAATCCGAGAGCTTTCTGACCCTGCATAGACAGCAAGGCAATTGACATGTTCAAGGCCAAGAAAAGTAGTAAGGACATAGTTAAAATAGTCCATGTAACATATGTGGTTCAACCTTATTGTTATGAAGCTGTGAGAATACGTTTTGTGTGCATCAAAAACAAAAATAAAGAATTTCACAACGCCTTCTCTTCCAGGTCAGTCTCTGCCGCCATTCACAACAGTACCACGATGCATGTGTGTGCATTCCTCTGCTTGTAAACAAGGCGCAGCTTCATAAAATTACAGTTGAACCACTGATGTTAAATGGACTATTTTAAAAATATCCTTACTACCTTTCTGGGCCTTGAATGTGGTAGTTGCTTGTGGGGTCAGAAAACTCTCGGATTTCATCAAAAATATCTTAATTTGTGTTCTGAAGTTGAACGGAGGTTTTA
This sequence comes from Labeobarbus marequensis, assembly GCA_034780575.1. Classification (NCBI taxonomy): domain Eukaryota; kingdom Metazoa; phylum Chordata; class Actinopteri; order Cypriniformes; family Cyprinidae; genus Labeobarbus; species Labeobarbus marequensis. The sequence continues at coordinate 8,357 of JAUZSZ010266917.1, forward strand.
CGGGTTTCGAACGACATGAAAGGTTTCCTCAACCTCTTGCAAGATCACGGCAAAAAGTCAATTTATTTCCAGAACATGATGCATGATGGGACACATAGTCTTGAATACCACTGTGGATTTAGTGTGCATTAAGGGTACTGCACTTTGACAATTTTGTTGCATGTACATGTTTCTCAAGTGACCATGACCTCAAGTGTTGCTATTTGGACAGGTTTTGTTGTAGTTTCATTCATAGCTTTCGAGGATAGGGATTTTGCTTAGAGTTTAACTGGCCGCTCAGCCGTTGATGTCACCAACAAAATATACTGGAAGCATTTTCCCTTCATATGTCATAATGTACCTTCATATCTCAATGTCACTGGATAATTTTTTATTTTACATTATAGTTTTGCTCATGGTTTTTGAGGATGACGATTTTGCGTGCAGCCTTTGGTGTCAACAACAAAAGACATAGGAAGCATTTTCTCTTTTAAAAGTTAACAAACCTATTTATATACTTGAGTTTAGAATTGTTTTGTTACTGTCGTCTGCAGTCCTATTAGAACAGACTGAAACCCAACTAAGAAGTAGTGATCTAGGTTATATTCTTAAAACCTAAAATTATTTTTTGAAGCTGGTCAGTTGACAGGACAGTGTTATCATTAGTGTGTACTTTTGAGAATTTTTAAATATTAACAGAACGCAGTTTAAATCAATATTTACAGCAAGAAATTTTGCGTATTTCTTGCACTTGCCTCTTCAGCAGAGAGAAGACTGCAGCACCAGCATTCAATAGATCATTCTTTGCACATCCATAAAAATACCCCTACAGGCGAAATCCATTTAGAGGCATCGTATAAATTAAACAAAAGCTAATTAGCAAAGCGGTAAATAAAATGTATTATGTATTTTGTTATAAAACAGTACTGTTTTATATCTACACCCATTGGACAACCTATTTCTATTTCGACAAGTATAACTGCCTGGGCTATGCTAAAATATAACAGCCCTGAACAGCAAGAAAACACAAATAATGGCAATAAATACCACGATGCCTTTGATGTTGACAGATTTCTGAAAATATATAACAGACATTACATTCAGTCAATCTTGAAAGAGAAGCTGACAGGATCGTAAAGACGTGAGGGCACGCATCACGATCAGCCACGGTGGTTTATTTTATTCCATCAGAGAATGACTCACTGTATCTGCCAGAGTGCTGCACTTTAATACAACACTGCAGTTAGCAGGGGGAAAAAAATAGTGAAATGGTTGCGTTTCACTCGGGCAATGAATATGTGGTGTAGTTTATCATTGAGACTGTCATCATGATTGAAGTAAATCCCTTCTTAGAATACACATACACATTTATATGTTCTGCGTGTTGTGTACAAAAAAAAAAGATGCTTTTTCATCAATGTGACTTACAGGAAATGACATGCATTGTGTTTGACATTAATTCTTCTAGAATATAGAACAGAATATATGTTGAGAATTAATAATTTTGCAGTATGCAATATAGCTGAAGTACAACTCTAACACAAGCATCCTACATGACAGACTGGACTGTTGTATTTCAATAGAGTTTGTCATTAGCATTTTGCTAAGCTAACAGCCTGATCTTCCAATAAGGCAAAACAAGAATCTATTTTATAGTTCAAATTTGAACTTTTTTTGATATAAAATGTTTGTTTATCATTTAACAGTTTCTCTATTTCACCATTTTATGTGGATTTTTCACACAGAGCTTGTGGCAGTGCATTTTGGGATTGGCTTCTCTGCAAATGATGCATGTGATGCTGTTTTCAAATTGAACAAAAACAAGGTATTGTAAGACATCTTAATTACATTACACTCAAGACATGATTTTTCCCCCTGCTTGTTCAATTTACTTGATTAAAATAAGCTAATGCAACAATTCATAATTTCTTTTGTGTCCATAATTTAATTGTATTAAATCCACTTCATTTTGTAAAATGAGAGTCTATACTGGGACTACAATCTCTTTTGTTCCATTAAAACTGGGCAGTAGGTTTCTAGTTCCTAGGAATTAGTAAATGTTGATGCATTAGCATTTTAGCATGCTTATGTACTATTTGGAGCTTGTACTGAAAGAGATTTGTTTGAGTTAAATTTAGTGGTGCTTATGCTGCTTTCAAATGCATATTGGTAGATCGGATCATTATTACAACATGGCATACATTCAAGTCGGAAAAACAAAACAGAAGTTATAGCCTAAACAAAACTAATTATATTGTGAACAGTTAACCCTACCATGCATCTTAATTCAAAATGATGAAGCTTTCATTTCCATTACTTATTTATATTGCATCAAAACAAAATTTTGTTACATATAGCAAAAAAAAAAAAAAAAAAAAAAAAAAAAAGT